>JAVFBX010106077.1:0-16129 GCA_034783855.1 Mopalia kennerleyi | reverse complement strand
ATACTTGAGTAAGCGGTCGTATTCACAAACAGTCTTCAGTTTAAGGATACTGGAGTAACGGGTCGTATTCACAAACATTCTGTAGCTTGAGGATACTAAAGGTAACCTCAGTCGTATTCACAAACATTCTGTAGCTTGAGGATACTAGAGGTAACCAGTTGTATTCACACACATTCTGCAGCTTGAGGATGCTAAAGTAAGCGGTCATATTCACAAACATTCTGCAGCTTGAGGATACTAGAAGTAACCACTTGTATTCACAAACATTCTGCAGTTTGAGGATACTAGAGATAACCAGTCACATTCACAAACATTCTGTAGTTTGAGGAGACTAAAGGTAACCTCAGTCGTATTCACAAACATTCTGTAGTTTGAGGATACTTAAGGTAACCTCAGTCTTATTCACAAACATTCTGTAGTTTGAAGATTCTAGCATTATTCTCAGTGTTACTCACAAATAATATTTAGTTTGGGCATACTAGAGGTTACACCAGTTTTAATTATTCACAAACATAATTACCATTTTGTCAAAATATAATAAAAAAATATATCAAATGTGTTAAGTTTCGGTATTCTATTTTACAGTATACGTTTGTCGTAGTATCATTTGACTGAATTTACTGTATTATACGCATCTGGATAACGTAGCATATTGAGGGGAGATATTTAACTACGTAGTTTATATACCTGATCAATAAATATTCAACATATAAGTGGGATTTCAGTTCCTTTTAATGATTTTAATTGTTGTTATAACAGATGGGAAGTACAATTACCATTTTGCATGTCCTCGAAATGTTGATCTGATTGATTGATTGACTGATAGACGACATCATTAGCTAGGTAGCCTGATTGGTGTTTTATGACGTGGCCAAGAGTATTTCCCCGTCATGGCGGCAGTACGTGTGGTCTAACAATGGCCACTCTAGCAATGTCATGAGATGAGCTGTCGGAAACAATCGTCCTCCAAGGACAGTATGATTATGAACGAAATATACTTCCCTAATGCAGATGGCCACCATTGTACAGCCTTTCTTATAACGTAAACCGTTCCTAGACGGAAGTAAGGACACCACTATAAGTCTTTATATATAATTTTCCATCTTTCGAACGTTTCTATTCCTCACATGGCACAACGTTCAGATCAGTTTCAGAATGGAGATTTTTAAGAGTTTAAAATGCAGTCCTAGCTTATCCGTTAAAACACACATGGTTTATCGTCGCGACATATTGCACAAATTTCTTATCAATTCAAACAAATGTAAGCTAAGATCAAAAAGTTTAATCATGTCGTTTACTGTTAGTAATAACCGCCATAAAACTGCCTTTATTGATTCTTATCTGACCGGGTAAGCCTGTCACAAACGCCGATGCACTCTAGTCTATTTGTTCCTACATTATGTTCATTAAAATAACGATCTGAAAGAAGCTAAGGAAGTGTTGTTGTCTGTTTTTCAACGTGCAAAATTTGTTGAACTGGAATTTGTGAAAACTAAGAAAGTGTTATCCCAAAATAACGAAAATACTGTTAAACATACTTTGGTCAAAATTGTTTCATTGAAGTACATCGGCTGAATACTATAGATAATGAAGGTAAGGTTGGGATAATACAAAATAAATATAGACTTTCCTTTTTTTTTATCGATTTACTTATTAGTTTTTAGTAAAACTTTAAGAGGTTGGTGACTCTCTATAAGCTATGTTTCTTTATGAAGCGAAATTTGTCTTTGTATTATTAAACTATATCCTGTCCGGAAAATATCGAATTATAACATCAACGAGGAGCTTTCCCGGTTCTAAATACTGAACAATGCTTCCTGTTTCCAGTTAAGAGGAGTTTTACCGGTTTAAAGCACTCTTAAATGAAAATAAGTCGGGGATCAGCGAACTAGCCGAGGACAGCAGACGTTAACGATTAGCCGTCCACGGGCGTGCACTACAAAAACACTCCAGCTAACCTTAATCACATGGTCCCAAAAGTGACCATTATGTTATATATAATTGGTCTATAAAGCCAAGCTCTATGGTCTCTGAGACGAGGTAAATACCCCGATGCAGATTACAATTTAACAATAAATTATTTAACACAGAGTCTGCATTTGCGGGACGAATCACTTTATTTACTGATGGAATCAGGAAGTTAAATTGCCCACATGGGATTCAGCAGGTGGACGTTATTCCCAAATAGGCTTACAATTTAGCATCTTGATAGATAGGTACATATATAAATAAACAAAATGAAAGAACGAAACAAATAACAAATGATAAACACAATGGTAGATAACGCTGATGACATCCACACTCTAATTCATATATTTGAACAAATTATATTTTGAAACGTTACATACTTTAAAAAGATTCTGATATTAAATTTGCTGTACAGAATATTCTAATCTTCTCCCAAGCTTTATTTCAGACAACCTTTCAAAATTCTGTACACTGTCGAAGTACTTCACGGAAGCAGCACAGATCCTAGAATCTTTGATGTGTAGACGAATAAGCGGCCAGAGGCGAAGGTTAAACGAGGAAATCTCGCAGGGCAAAGCGTTCTATGATAAATGAGGATGCGGCTGTCCAGTGGACAGCTTGGGGATCATTTAATCACTGTCCAAGCCAATTGTATGCACTGAGGCGCTGTCAACGGCAGCATTTGCGTTAATCCCATCACTGCCAGTTCAATAACATAGCCAGTTAGTGTTAGTGGATTCCTACCGTCTTACCTGTGCTCTCAAGTAAATACATCAAAGTCAGTATCCGTGGGCAAGGGGCCATGGCTAGACACATAGCTATCAACCTCCTCACTTCTAATCAGCTCTCATTTGACTCATCCAAACGGACTCTATAATTGGTCAGCATGTCTGTTCAACACAAGTTCGCCCATCAGTCACCCGAATCAAATCATATTGACAGACAAAATTGCAACCTATGTAATCATTGGGATTTAGATATATATCTATAATATCCTTCGCTCATTTGCACTACCAGCCGGTGTCAGCTTAAAGCTAAGAATTTTATACAAACAGTATCGAACAAAAGCATCTCACTCAAGAAAACTGCGAGATGGGATAATTCATCGGTAAGTTGGCAAAAGTGTAGCATATAATTATGTTCCTATTGATCTGTGGTCATAAATAAATGAAAGTTGTGAAAGAAACATAATTTGTCCGCCTTGAAATGTCAGTTTGCAAATCACGGTGAGCGTCCCACAAAATGACTTCCGTTTCGTTGACGTTTATTCCAACTTGTGCAGAAATATCAATTGAAGATGTAACGTGTTTGTTTTACGGTTCCGTACAAGTGGAAACCGCTTAGAACCTGGCTATTCCATTTATCGACCAGTCGCCAGGACACGTCGTAAATCGGCCAATGACACTCCGACTGACATGCGTTGTCCTGTTCTGTTTCGCGCGCGGTCTAGTGTGGTTGTTATGGCGTCCATGTTGTCCAAGCCAGCTATACCTGTGAATAAACAAGAGACGACCGTCAATTATTATAATATTACAATAAGCTAAACTTTTCTATCACGTGTAACAGAGTTGAAATATGTTGGATTTGCGTTAAATTCAAAATGCTTAGGCAAGGTTACGACAAGTTCCATCATTGGACGAAAACATTAACACACTAGGAATGTTTTCTATTTTTGTGGGAGGGCGTCAGAAGCGATCGACGTGAAACAAGTGAAGTTGAGTTCTTTCACACAATTTCGTATCATAGTCAAGCCTAGGAACAGAAAGAGTTTGAATTAGGCCTGAATGCCATTAAAAAATGAAGACAGGGACTGAGCCTTTTTTTAATGGAATGGTTAGCATTAAAATATAACAGATCTGAAGAGACTGCCCTTCAATACAAGATGGCAAGAAATAAGCCGTGCAGGTTCCCCGCTATATGTTTAGTTTGATCAAATATGCTCGCAATCCCGGTCATACGACCTTTCCCACTCAAGTTTTAGAGCATTTCCTTCCTTCAAAGAGTAAATGGCATGGTGCTTATCACCATACTGATTCGATAAATTTGGTGGGCAGCCATCCTGGCCGTGGTAAGAATTGAATGAAGCTAAATGACAATCGGTCAACTTTAATTAAAGCCATATGGGTTTTAACAGTAAACAAAAATATGGCAGCCATGTTTTCTCTCAAAATTTGCTCACATGCGCAGTACCAGCAATAGTTTTGTTTGTAACTTCATTTTGATGGGTTCCAATCACACACTTTATAATAATAAGAGGAACTTACAAATGAAATATAAATTTAATCTTTTTAATCATTTGTTTTCGGGTGTCATGCTCAGAATACAGGCTTGAATATCACAATCTATGCAGATGTGGCTGTAATGTTCCTTGCTATTCGGTGGAATGTTATGACATTTTTAACTGTAAAAGCTATATTACAAGTTTAGAATAAATCAATAAGATTTCAAGTTATTGTGTTTTCATCCACTGTCTAAACAGGGAAGAAGTGGCATTCCAAATTTAAAGTTAACATGTGTATTCACTTCCATTAATTATCTTCACAATATATACATACATACTTGAATAACACAAAAGTATTCAATGTCGGCCATATCGTTTTGTGGAACAAACTAGTGACAAACTGTTATGGAACAAACTACTGACAGTGACCGACATATTGTCGTGTGGAATTTGGTGAACTACCGTCCCACATGTTGTCCTAACAGGAGGAAGCCATTTTCCCAGTGTGAAATTAGTCGGTGACTTTGCTGTCACGTTGTTGTGTTGAAGAACACCTAAATGCGTGGGTATTGTCAAATGATGCAATGACAGCCATATTTTTTTGCGGAATTCGCCGAAATATAATTCCATCCGATATCTTAATAGGAAGAAACTCTATTCAAAGCTTCATGTTTAACTGTGAATTTATTTTCCAGTTATGGATTTCACAACACATAATGAGTCGACTATGGTAAAATCACAAAATTTATGGAAATATGGTTATAATTCCTAACACATCGATTTTGTGAAATCTCTTACAATACCAGACAATACATAGGTCATCTATCTTCTAAACACAAAATAATATCCATCTTTTGCTAACATTCCGTAGAGATGATTGGCCTCTGTTAATCAACAGATGTAGATTGCAATGTGCTAATTAAAGGACTTGAGCTTTGATTCACGTTAATTATAATCTGATCTGTACTAGATTTGTAGGAGTAGAAAATTGGATGGTGGTATTAACCATTTACGATGCTAATTGGACAAGGTGCCATCACAAAGAATAGTCTCAAACTGATATAGAAAGAACATGCTGCAGTCCAGTTTCTTGCCACAACTCAATAACGTTCTAAAGCACTATGAAGAATACATTGGTTGTAATACCATAAACGTATGTATACAGGTACATCTCTTTAGGCTTTGCTTCGGATTCTAATTTAGTTGAAATTAAATTTTTTAAATACAAAAATGATAAGCTTAAATACATCCGGATCTTCTCTTAGGTAATTTAATATCTTTTGATGAGGGTCGAGTATTATAACGATTATCACATACTTACATATCAATATTAATTAATACAACAACATTAATATAACAGTAAATATAGAGCAGTAAAAAATATACACATTAAAGAATGAAAATAACATCTAAAATAATTGTACATGGCGAGGCAGTAAAAGCTCAAGTGGGTTTTAGATCATTATACGGTTCTCAAACTATAAAATGTAGACATTTTTTTTATAGAGAGGATATGCAATGTTTGGAAAATATATAAATATTTATTTACAAATATGTAAGTGATTACTTTTAAGAAATATATACAAACATGTAAAACTCCTGGATGATAATATGAATACAATTATATTAAAATTGAACTAGAACTAAAATTATATTAAATGAAGGTATAATAACATTATTTATATTAACGTTCAAGGAAATGTAATCATATATTGAATGAAAGCAAGATTGGGATGATAAGAAATATTTACACCGTGTAAAATAATGTTATTGATATGAATACTTTAGAAAATACAGTTATTTGTTTAATGGTTTTAGTAAAAGTGTTCATAGTTTATTGTTTATTCATTTTTAAGATTGCATTAAATGCTCATTATTCTGCTTGAAGATCTTTTAAATTCATAGTTTATTGTATACAAAAAAAAAATAATAAAAATGTAAATATTCTTTTTTAAGATTGCATCGAATGTTCATTATACTGCTTTAAATAAAATTTATAACAGATCTTTTAAATTGATTTTTACTGACAAGCTTTGAATAATGTGGGAACTTCTATTCTGAATGAATATATTTATAGTTCGGAACGATCAAATGGTTTCAGAAGCATATTGTTCCTATCAGAATGTTAGATTGTTAAATGCTTGAACGCCTAACCTCGATTTGTGAACGGATTCAGCAATTTGTCTCCATCAAATTCCTAACTGAGAAACCGTTAGTAACCCAAACGAATTAGAATTATAAAACGTCATTCGAAGTGCGAACGTCAATAATAATCTGATATAACGTGACGTCAATCCCTGGCATTAACATAGCATCTACTGTAGCTAGACTAACTACTGGGCGATTATTGGTTCGATGTAGCAAAGTTATAAATAAAAAGACACAACTTATTGGATTAGCATTATGGCCACCAAACTGGATGAGCATAAATGGTCAACATAACCAATGCTAATAACATGACAATTGTCTGAGACAAATCCGTCTGTCATGAGTAGTACAACCCCAGCACAATTACATATACAAAACGATCGAGTTTTAAAATATGTTTATGACATTTCCCACGACCGTCTCTATAAGTACGTTAGGATATTTATGTGAATGTGTACATTAATTTGATTCAGTCACTATGTTTTTTTTTCTTTAGTACTGCGATACATGATTTTAAAAGAGCAGTTTACCGATTTTACAAGTACAGTATATGAACAACATAGCCAAAAGTGAAACCAGAAGTGAATACTTGACAGCCTGGAATAAGCAGATCAAGAGGAGGTTAAAATAACTGTTGTCTATCTTTGATAGGGCTGTTATCCATAGGAAACCGGACATATTGATGGCATATTTGGATTGAATATAGATTCTGTTAAAACTTTACAGAACAGTAAAGGACGAAGCATGTTTTTGACAACCTTAATCTCGAACGATATTTTAAATTTCCATATCTATATTCAACGGAAAAACCGTTAGGGGAAAACCAGCTATGAAATCAAACGAGTCTCTAAGATATTGACTATTCCTTTCCCGCCCATTCAAAATTACGTTTGAGGAATACGCTGAGAGATCTGGTGGAATTTGTGGATTCTTTAAATCCGTTTTCAGGGACACGAACGAATTTCCGTACGAGGAGCAGGAAAGCAAACGAACATTCCAATAAGCATCCTCTAAGAATCGATGGGATTCTACAGCCATTACTCATGGCGTTGTCCGTTCAAAAATGATCATAATGCTTAAAACGACTTTCATGTTAGCTTTTTAAAAACAGTATTGCACATGCTATCTCCTGATATTCGTATGGTTGAGTGAGTGACTCCACAAGCATACGTCCCTTTTAGGATATTAAATTAACATCCGCTCTTGTTTCCTGGAAGAAACTTATTAGGTTGAACTTTTTGTATTTTATTGAGAGCACGGTGTCTCAAGAATTTTCCGGCCGCTCTCCTTTTTCTCATCTAGCGCCAATGTAAGGCAATGAAAAAAGATCTGATTTGGCTCTTGTATTAGCCAAATAAGGTCATACGCTATCTTTTTATAACAGCAGTCTACTGATGAGTAAAACTTAAAACCAAAAAAATCCACTGAAGTCATTTAAGTGGTGATGAGGAAAGCTCTAAGCGGGTGATAATTTGGTTATATATCACTCCGCGCTGAAGTAATGGTTTATTCGAAAAGGAGCCGCTTATTTGCCTCCTTGGCGAGTCACCAGGAGTAACTGTCCAGTGTTAGTAAAATCCCAATTCGTGTCACTCGATCCATTATAAGCACTCTCATAGAGTCCATCGAGCACCTGCTAAGGAGTTAGTACATATGTATGATACTGCTAACTAGGCAATGAACTACTTGGCCGAGAACTGAATACACTTTTCTCCCTACATTCTATGCTCCCAAATACGATTCAAAATGAAAGGAATCCCATGTGTATAGAATAAAACATTGAAGTCAAGACCTTCTTAAAAGGGCGAAATCGAATAGTGTTACAGAGGTTTTAGAATAAACCCTAGAGGTAATCCGGCTACAGTTCAACCGTTGATCCCCTACACTGGCCAATTGTGTTGGGAATTTTATGGGAATGTATTGACCAAATGGCGTTTGCCGTGGCTTTATCACACAGGCAGTGCCCAGTTCTGACATGTATATCACAATGTTAGTGCCTAATTCTGACATATATCACAACATCAGATCCCAATTTTGACAAATATCACAATGACAGTGCCAAATTCTGACATATATATTTCAATGCCAATGTCAAATTCTGACATATATATCACAATGTCTATCCCAATTCTGACATATATATCACAACGTCAATGTTCATTCTGACAAATATATCACAATGCCTTCGTCTGACAAGAAGTGTCATATTAAATCAAAGTAATATATGTTTAAGTTTGCCTTCTGATATAAAAAGGTCATTAACTACAAATCTAGACAAAATATAAACCGGCGTTATATGATAAAGTAAATGAAGTATATTTAAATATTTAATCCCGCCGCATTTTAAGGCATTTCACCTTTCGTCTTTTAAATAATAAAAGAACATAGCTAGACTTGTAACATGGCTACCGTGTGCGTTTAACTAAACCTACTTCGGTGTGCCGTTATTGGGATCGAGACCGTCTGTCGTCTCTCCGGCAATAAAGGGGGAGATTTTTTACGAGGTTTCATCCCGGTTTTCCACCGTAATTAGGCAAGGAACAAACTTGTTATATATAACGTTTGTTTTATCTAATCTCCGTATTAGAACCTTCCTCCAGTGCTAAGAAAAAATCATTGCAAAATCAAACAAATTGTCTAGATGACAACAGTAAAATACTGAGTTGGATCTAACAGGACGGCCGCGAAATCGGAACCAACGCCATAGTCACATACTCAGGTCTGATTTACCATAGCCTCAGAATCGGGTCTCATTTACACATGTCAGTAGAATAGTGTCTATCACGTATTTATACCGTTGAATAGGATGTAACAAGTATTTACACCCTAGCCACCGATATCGGGTCTAGCGTCAAAACCTCAGAAAAACGGGTCTAACAATGAAGGTTCAGAAAACGAGTCTAACAATGAAGCATCCGAAATCTGGTCAAACACCCAAACCGCAGAATATGCTCTTACAAAAAAAAAAAAAAAAATGTACGATTATACAAACTATATATTGACTTACTTTGAACAACAACAAATCATCTTGGGATAAAACAAGTCCTCTCGGAACTTTATTCCCGCCAAACAATTGTTTACAAACTGTTGTATTTTATATAAATTTATTTGGTGAATAAAAATATTAATCAATCAGTCAAAACACCATAGTCACTTTACAGGGTATGTGTTTGTCGGGACCCTTTGTCAATTTCAGGAGAAGGACCTGTGTACCGACGTCTGATATCTATTGTATTGGGTATTTCCCACCCCCTACCGATGCCCATTTTCACATGACGGATGTGTTTTCTCCTTAACGTTGAAGATCGATTGGTGGATTGAATGAATACCTTTCAAATAACACTAAATTTTTATGTTCCACATTATGTTATCGTCAACATTAAACGGATATACATTCAGTCCTTAATCGTGGCGACCACCCACATAATTCTGAAATATAATCGATTCTTCTTCCAACGTTGAGACATTGACTGGAAGATACACTTAGGTTATCTTGTTTAATATTGTATTTAATTTGCTGATCTGTGACAAACGTCGCCCCAAATATTTGACGGAAAATAATGTGCTATGGCCTGGCACGGTCTACGAGAGCTGTCATATTGGTCTTGCCCGCTAAGGACATTTTTACGAAAATACGATTGCACCCAGGTAGCTACCACTCATGGGGCCTATATGGACTCACTATGGGAATTCAGAAAGTGTTTGCCCAGCTATTACCCATTTCGGACCGTTCTTAAAAAAGATTACTACTTAATTACAATTCCGTATGGTTCCCTTGTAGGTACAATATGGACAAATTGAAAAGAGCTGCATTGACGAGGAGATGCAAGTCGTGTCAGAAAAAAATACGCTTTCTAGAAGTTTTTCAGAAAGTGTCTAAACTGAACGGCAACACGACTTTCTAGCTGGCATATGTTTGCTGTCTTAACTGAGGGACAAGACGACTGGACGGCAGGAGTATCTGCTGTCTGAACTGAGAGGCAACACGACTGACCGGCGGGAGTATCTGCGGTCTAAACTGAGAAGCAACACGACTGACTAGCGGGTGTATCTTTGCTGTTTAAACTGAAAGGCAACACGACAGTCTAGTGGGAGTATCGTTGGTGTCTAAACTGAGAAGCAACACGACTGACCGGCGGGAGTATCTGCTATCTAAACAGAGAAGCAACACGATTGACCGGCGGGAGTATCTGCTATCTAAACTGAGAAGCAACACGACTGACTAGCAGGTGTATCTGCTATCTAAACTGTCAGGCAACACGATAGCCTAGCGGGAGTAACTTTGCTGTTTAACCTGAGAGGCAACACGGCAGTCTAGTGGGGATATCGTTGGTGTCTTAACTGAGAGGCAACACGACTGTCTAGTGGGAGTATCTTTGGTGTCTAAACTGAGAGGCAACACGACTGTCTAGCGAGAGTGTTTTTGCTATCGTAACTGAAAGGCAATACGACTGTCTAGTGGTATTCTCTTTGCTATTTAAACTGAGAGGCATCACGACTAACTGACGGGAGTCTAATTGCTGTCTAAATGGACAGGCAACACGACTGGCTGGCTGGAATGTCTTTGTTTTCTTAACTTAGGGGCAACACGACTGACCGGCGGATGTATTTTTGCTTCTAAACTTAGAGGCAACACGACTGACTGGCGGATGTCTCTTAGCTGTCTAAACTAAGAGGCAACACGAACGACTAGGGGGGGTATCTGTGTTGTCTTAACTGAGAGACAACATGACTGTCTGACCAGATTATAGTTGCTGTCTTAACTGAGTCCCTTGGCTGTCAAAGCTAGGCAATAAAACTGACTGGCGGGTGTCTAAGCTGAGAGGCAACACGACTGACTGGCGCTAATATCTTTGCTGTCTAAACTGAGAAGCAAGACGACTGACTGGCAGGTGTCTTTTTGTTGCCTAAACTAAGCGGTTACACGACTGAGTGACGGGAATATCTTTGCTGTCTAAACTGAAAGGCAACACGACTTACTGGGGGAAGTCTCCACGCTGTCTTAACTCTTGGGAGCCTTTGTACACTCTACTCTGAGAGCCGACATCGATTCCGTTAGTTGGGAGTTACTAAACTATAATTATACAACTTTTGTTTTATAAAACGGGTTAGGTTGTATTTTCTGTTGCTGTTATTTGTTGGCAGTAAGGATGTGTGTATATACTGAAAAATGTTTAATACAATGTTTAATACAGACAGACTTCAGATACTTTAAATAAAAAAAAAGTAAGGTCTTGCTTGATAACATCAGCCATGAATCAAGTCAAAAAAAAAAAAAAATGGTTATGTACAAAATTTAGGCTTCGCTATTTTGTTTGATTGATGTATACACGATGGATTACAGGCTATTTGATCAGAACATTTCAATCCTATGTTTGACTGCCTCTTGAAATCCTGAAGAGTTAAATGTAAATATCTGTATACTTTACTAATACGCTTTTTAGCGCCCTCTATATCCTAAACAACACCTAATGCCGTGTGATCTTTACCTGCTGTCTCAATAAGAAGGATGATTTTGTAGATAGCAATCATCATTAAATTCATCAGATACTTCATTGGTTAACAGGCTGGTGCTCATCAACCTTACTTAGATAAACCCTACTGGAAACATGCGTAAATGATATAATCTGCAGGTGCATCGAACCATTGCGTGATTAACTATCACGATAAATAAAGCGCATATCTCAGTGTAGACTAATTGATAATTATATTAATTATCTCTGTATGTAGAATTGAACGAAGAGAAAATAAGTGGCATATTATAAGTTAATGGTTTTTCATTTAATCATTTTACTATAACAAATACACAAGGAAAATGTCTGCTTTGAAAAGGGCAGAAACACACGAAACTAAGAGAAAATGAAGGAACTTTTATTTCTGTAAAGATATAAACAAAATAAGCCCGTCTAGTAGACAAATTATCTCTTTGACCTATGTTTAACTTACCTATTCTTTTCAATAATGAAGAAGCCCGAGAAACTGGAAAATAATAAAACAATTATCAGTTCGGTGGTTAACTCAAATAAAAACTTAACGAGTCTAAAGCGAATAGCAATAAATTAAGGTTTATATAATCCGAGTCACATTTGAAATACGCAGGACGTGCTAGTAGAGTGTACTTGTGCCACTTGTTAGATTTTAATGAACACACGAACATCGTTCTCAGGAGTAAGCAGGACACACATGCGTAGAATATATAAAAATAAACTATAGCATGGATAAACAAATCAAAATAAAGGAAATTGACATAAGGGGTGTTACTCGACGTATATGAGCAGTAAGTCAATTAAATCAAAGTTTTAAAACTTTTTGATTTAAAATCAAAACAATTATTAATGCCCAAAAAATCAATTCGATGGAATGAAAGATACTGTTAGGTTTTTAGATATTGTTTAACAATAACTTTTCTGATTATAGCTTATAGACAGTTGAAACAAAATATTCATAAAAACCTCCCGTAAAAAAAAAACAAATAAAAAAAGCAAAAATCCAAAAGACTTACCTCTGAGTTGTCCCCTGTGTCGAATCTGAGAGCGTATTAAGGAGGTAAACAATGAATTAATGAGTGGAGCGAACCGTGGTGGCCCTTGGATATCCTGGGATTCCCAATTGTCCAAAGCACGGGGAAAGGCAACTGACAAAGTTAGACACAAGGCCATTGTAACAGAAAATAGGTGAGAAAAATTTTGATAAGAACCCATCTTTCCTGGCCGTGGAAGCAAAAGCGCTATGAAATCGACTGCTCCCTAGTGATCCTATTCCGAGTGGACGCACTGACGTTAACAATTATTACTGTCTCCGATCTTCATAGCCCACACCTGTGCAGCATTTTCCTATGGAGACAAACTTGTTGGTTTGTGTTGAATGAAGAAAGAATCTGGCTGACTTAATGAGAGAGTGAGTTAGCAGGGTAGTGTAGCATTGGACAGCGTGTTCAGCTAATGGACTGTCTCCTTACAAAGTCCGAGGGGCGATGGAAGCTTAACAAGAACACCGAGCATCTTACTTGAAAGGAACCTTGTATAGAGGATCAGTCTGCTTGTGCTCTTGCTTTATATAGTCTGAGGTATGGTATGTCAGCTGTTTGGACGACAGTGGGAAGATCCACACGGTGTTCAGCCTCCTGACAGTTAATACACACAGCCGTCTTCTGGTCGCCTTCTTTAATCTCCTCCCTTCATTTCACATCGGCTTAGAACCACCAATTATTTAGTCCATGGATTTTAGCCTCGATTATTTTGCCTTTGAAACGTCTTTTATCAAGCTTTTTGTTTGGTCCATTTCTTGAATTTTGTTTTTGGTAAGTCAGTTTTTGGTAATTAGGATTTATTTATAAGTTTAACTAAAGCTTTGTCATCCTATAGTCAAGAGTGTTCGATGCTTGTCCAAATAATCAACTTATTCGCATTCCTTACAACTTAGAATTCATTTAGGCATTTCATCTATGGTTCATGTTAAATTAGTTTCGTTTTATCGACTGGCCCTGACGAAAAGCCAACACGAACTTGGAGGCGTTAAATGGTTTAACATGCTTAGGTCTAGAGGGAACATGAGTGAACAGAGAGTAAACAAATCTGATTGGAATTTTCACGTAAACGACATTATGTCGGTATTGAGAGGTGAAGAACAGCAATCAATCAAGCGTAGAGAATGGCTCTTAACAAAGCACCTCTACTATATTGATTAAATAACTCCTCGATATGAAGATGGAATTGTGCTTTGTGTTATTTAACAAGGAAATGTAAAATCTACGTCATCATGTGGCGAGTCACATAGACAGTATGTTCGGTGTAGTGATGAGTGAATGTAGTCTTCCATTACTTCAATCTGTTATATTTAAGAGATATTGAGCGCTCTCTACCCAACACTGCCTCCATGGAGGATGAGGAAATATGGTTTTTGCCTAAAGTAGTTTTCCTGGAAGCCGTACAAGAGTAGGTTTCAGCGGCCGGTATCATGAGTAAATCGAATTGTAGTAATGAAAATGTAAAGCGAGAAGCCCAGTAATGCCCATCTCATCGCGTTTCAATAATCTCCAGTCGATCTGAAAGACAACCTTCAGAAGAGAGACCATCTGGTCAAACGCTTTCTGATTCATAGGACAGCAAAGAATCTCTCAATAGCAACATCAATCAATCATTCATCCAATCGCCCAGGCGTTGCAGCAATTGCGTCAACCCCTTTTGAACGGTCACGCTGCTCCTAAACGAAAACATACAAAAGGTGTGATAAACAGCTTTAATTTTATCTAAGATACACAAATTAATATATAATCTGTAAAATCTGGTTGTTTCTATATTCATGGCCTTGACTTTCATGGTCCCTGCCTGGTACAGTGAAAATCTTTCCTGTTAATGCCAGATTTATCTATTCAACAAGATTATAAGTATATCCGGTACAACTAACGCGGGGATTTTAATCTGACTGTGTTTTCACGAGAAAACAAACATGGCCCTTAGGCCCATCATCACCAAAAACTCATGAAGTGATACAAACCACGTAAATACATCGCGTCATGTAGCTCAACCTACAGCCTTTACAATACATCGCGTCATGTAGCTCAACCTACCCTTTACTAAATTATTTTAATTTAGTGTTGGAAGCAATACATACTTTTATCTGATTTAACTAGAAGGATAACTTTATAGCATATGTAATCTGATTTCCTGGTTCTTTTCTGGGGGTCCACCATGTCATCTTTGGTTGTTATAAAAGCAATTTATACAGACCGAGACATTATTTACCTTTTTCATGTGCACTAGTGAGCATTAACTGACCACAGTACATTTTCCATGTAAATCAATAATTGAATCCCAATGAATCAAATCAAGTCAGGCCAGCAAGCAAGCAAGCACGGGCAGAACTTGTATAATTATAATGGAACGACTGTTTAACGGTATTTATCACCTGTTTGTAAAACTTCCCACTATCTGTGCTCCTCATAATATTGGCTAATTATTAAATGTAGCTAATTAACGGCTCAACTTTGATATTTATCATAGTAATTATGAGCGGCCATTGGTCATCATCTATATGCAGAGCTGATCTCTATGAACTCTAATGACGTGTTTACAGGAAATCAGTCCATATCCACTTAGATACCTATACACAAGTTTATATGAAGCCTTATAGCACACTATTCAAATACGAAATTGAGTTATATGAGAGGGGGCATTCCTTCCGCCTTTATCTCGATAATGTCTCTGGCTAATTCTATTCTTCGAAATTAATCTAAAATCTATAGTATATACACATTATGCTCAATGTGACATTAAAGTAACGGCGAGTATCAGTGCAAAATAACACACACCTTGTTTCTTGTAACAATAAGACACGTTATTATAACTGCCATTCATAGTTGCATGAGGTGTATTACACACTATATAAAACTTGTACAAACTACCATGCGGCTGTTAACAGTATATATTCATTGATTGTTTATTGCAGGAATAAGCCATTACGGCTTTTCTCCCAAAACAGTAGAACAGTAGTCGAGTAATGAGAAGTCATTTAGGACAGCATTTATATAATACACTATATTCCAGAGAATACAATATTATGAAATGTTGTGTTATATTGGTGAATGACCATGGATTAACTTTTTCTCAAGTTACATGTAAGTGGTTCACAAATAAAATTACTTACATTGACCATTTCCTTTTTTGATTTTTGATTTAAAGAGGCACTAGCTCCCAAAATTAGCTTTTATCAATACATTCAGATTGCTACGATTTTAAGTGGTATCAAAGTTTGTTCATAAATTAAAATAATGCCGCAAAAACGAAAATTATT
>JAVFBX010105967.1:0-16133 GCA_034783855.1 Mopalia kennerleyi | reverse complement strand
CTAGTTCAAGGACTATTCTACTAGGTCAACTAATCTATTGAGTCTTATCGTTATTGTACTTCGAGAAATAAAACTTGCAGGTGTTCTGAAAATCGACGAAGGGGTCCAGCAAGACCTTAAGGTTCATAATTATGGGTGTATAATAAGGTTCATAATTATGGGTTTATAATAAGGTTCATAGTTATGCGTTTATGATAAGATACATAAAAAAGAATAATCGAATCAAAGGGCGCCCCTCGGAAACAGAATTGTATCCTGTGTTTTGACGACATTGTCCTGGGATATCAATGACCTCGGATAAACTTCACTATTAACTCTAGAAATAGAATTCTTTTACTAATTTTTCACATACCATTTCACTAAACCAATCTTTCAAAACTGAAAACAAGGGTGGCGGAAGTAAATTCAAAGTTTGTGTGTGGTTTAGGGGGGGGGGAGGGGGGGAGGGTTGAGGGGGCAATATCTACATCGGCTATGTAAAAATGAGTCTACATAGCTGTTACTCAGCGGGAGAACATCGTGTAATACACTAGTCATCTCCTTTATAAGAGAACATTTTACATGATATTTCCTGTTATGACCAAGATCCTGAAACGAATGTACTGTGCATGTCTCTTGTTAAATTGCGTTCATTTACTAAAGCTATAGGTGAACTTCTCGAATACAATAGGTTAGTGAGTTTTCTCTCTCTCTCGGTTTTTTGTTGTCTTTTTCTGTCTCATTTTCTGTTATATAATATGACACGTAGAAATCTTCCAATGTAATAGTGATTTAGATAATATATGAACTGATATAGTAGGCCTACGTAGACAGAACTGTTATCTTTTTCCTGACCGCAACGCGTATTTGTATTTCTTATGCTTTTTTCTTTAATTTAGACGAAACGTTTTTAAACCGTTAAACGTTACAAGTGAACGTGATAATCTACATCTCAAGGGCCGCAAAACATTATAGGATACTACTCTTCTTCCGAGGGGCGTCCATTAATTCACTTACTGATTTTTTCTCAATGTATCTTGTTATAAACCCATAATTATGAACCTTAATGTAAACGGAGAATTGGTACAATCTATAGAATTTCTATTACCTTTCTATAATTAGTCTGTCATTTTCTCAGATCACGACAAGGCTACATAAGAAGACTTTAATTTCACTCAATGGGCCTTATTAAGTTTTTATGGAACCTTCATAATAATTTATTGAACTATTTTCTAAGTTTAATGTAGCCGAAAATATTTCATTATTTTGGGATAACACTCTCTTAGTGTGAACAGATTCTACTTTCGAAAAGTTTGCCGGTTGAAACCCGTCTTAAATGATTGGACCGCATGTTGGTGTACTATTAAATATGTATGGCGTTTGTTGATTAGTCACGTGCAGTGGGCT
Organism: Mopalia kennerleyi; assembly: GCA_034783855.1. Lineage (NCBI taxonomy): Eukaryota > Metazoa > Mollusca > Polyplacophora > Chitonida > Mopaliidae > Mopalia > Mopalia kennerleyi. The sequence goes on along the minus strand of JAVFBX010105967.1, from coordinate 14,747 downwards.
ACTTAACGACTCTCACAACCACGCCATTGAAAAAGCATATCTATATATTAATCACAGTCCCTTCCACAGAAGGATGGCGATGTTGCGACTGGTTGTGTTGCTGTCCAGTGTGGCGCTGTGCAGAGCGGCGATACACGCTACTCCAAGTCTACTACCTCCATATGGTCTGAGGATATCCGTCGCTGGTCAGTGCTCTTTTTTTTCCCATCTCGACACTGTTTAAAAATTAACAAAATACGAATTGACTTTTATTGGAGAGAGATAGTTTGAAAAGTACTTTAACATATAACAGTACATTACAATGGAATTTCTTAATACAGCTTGACCATGTACATGTGCTGTGCCCAAGTATACCTAATTGACTGGCGTTTGACAAGCATCATAGAATTTGCAAATGAAGCAGAACATGTCAAGCATGCAGCATATGAACTTTTGATTGATTGATCGATTGATTGGTTGATTGCTGTTTTACGCGGTGCTTAAGGATATTTCACTTACATGACGGCGGTGTATTTCAACAATAATTGACACTAGCACAACCATGATGTGAAGTGTTTCCATAATGTTGATCTTGACCATTTTGACCTTTGCCTTTATACGAACATTAGGCCGTATAGAACTTAATTGAAACCCTTTGGACATGAATAAGCTTCTGTGAGTTTCGAGTCTCAACAGATGCCGGAGAATCTGTATATGTTATGTTTCGGTAATTATGATTACTGAAGAGTATTGTTTATTATTTGCAATTTTACCCACCCCCGTATGACATATATATACACTCTTAGAAAAATATGGTTCTACTGGAAGACTTTAAGGCTTTTCAGTTATGGCTCTGTTGGAACCCTTAATGATTCTGCATGGAATCCTTCCAGCAACTGTTCCAAGTATTTCTCACTTTCTTTCAAAGAACCGCTTTTGTCCTAATGGTTCCATATAGAGCCATCCTGTTTTCTAAAGAACCCTCAAAGAACTATTATTTCAAAGAGTGTATGGATATAGGATTTGATGCAATTTGGTACCATAACAAGATTTATGGATACATATTAAAAGGGTTATGTACAAATAAAAGGTTGATGTGATTTTTCGTTAATGACAGATCAGCCCGGAACTAGTCTTGTTGCTGTCCACTACAGTGTCAATCGTGATTTAGTGGGCGTGGCTGCTGGGCAAATAAACGTAGATATCACAGCCAAAACAGGTAAGTTTGAAAGATTAGATACCAAAAAAGTAATCATAACTTGATTTTGATAAATATTAATTGACCAAATTTCCAAATTATTTCACAGAAACGATGTGTGATGAAAAGCCCACCATACTCTGGTTACTTAATTGAGCTTCCAAGTTGACTGTCGATTACGAAAAACTGTTGTGTAAAATTTATTTTCTCAAGCTCGCGGTTTGCTTTCCATTATCGTTTTAAATGTCTTACACGTATACATCAATCGTTTACATGATTAAATCTTTCAAGCCACATTGAAATCTATCTCCGATGGTTATATAGTATAATACTATCTATTAATATGACACTTAATGATCGCTCGTATACTTCCGTTGGACAGACCCACCAAGCCCTCCTGGACGATATATTCGATTTATAATCGTGCAATGTTGTTGTTTTAGTACAATGTTACATTTGATATATATATAGCTTATTTGTCGTTCTTTCTTTTGGGTCAATTTATCCTGTATGTCAATTGTTTAAATACTGCTTGTCTTACAGGCGGGCGATGGGTGTATGAGAATACTAATTTACACCTTAGCCCAGGTGATCGCGTGAATTACTGGGTCTATATGGTACGGAATGGTATGGGCGAGCAGTTGTTGGGACAGTCCTGGACCGGTACGACAACATTATATACCAAAAATTGACACACGTCAATTATTGTCTAAACTTCAATGTTCAGTACCATTATAGAATAACTAAAAATTGGTTTACCATGAAAACTTGTTCGAAACCATGAAAATGTTAATTGTCCAGAAACTTTTATTAAAATCATTTTGATATTCCTATAAAACTGGGGCAATGCGTACATTCACCAGAACAACTCAAGGTAATAAATGTAGTTTTCATTTCGACCAAAAGCTGAAATGATATTGAAAATAAGGTTAAAATATATAGTTTTGAGGTAAATTTGTATTACCGATAAATTGTTGGGAGGGGAAGATGACTAGACTCGAATGTCCAATTACAATTTGTGTAATTGGGAAATGCTAAAATCGATGACTGAACGAATGTTATTGTTATATCATCTGCCATCAACTGTTTATTGTTCTTATATCCAGTTCCGGCCCCGGGGACGAAGCCACCAGCATCAACCAAGGTGCCAGTACACGGTGGTCACACAAAAGGTATAAGATGCTTTATAGCTGAAATTCAAATTTAATGCTGAAATAAACTTTTTTGTTTTGTTCGTATAAAAACAATGTTGCTTAGGATTGACATTGAATGTAATACGCTATAAACAGTACTTTCATAAAAATGAACAAAGCACTTTGCTCAATTGAAGTTAAAAGCGTACTTTGTTAAAAACGGCTAATAAATTACGCTTTGATTAATGTTATCAAAGTACTTATTTATTAGTGTATTTGCTCCCCTAAACTTCTGTCTTTACATTTTGTATAAACAGTTCCTACCACGAGGAAGGCTGCTCCGGTAAGCCAACCACCGCCAGTAAAGAATGGCCAAGCTACAGGTATGTATCATCAATTCATACATTCGTGAAAAATTGTCTTAATTAACACCTTTGAATTGTATCATGCAGGACACAGAACCTGAGAGCTTTATATTGACTGCCTTATCGACCACATGCGCCACACAGATTTACATCAGAGAAAGTTACCGTCATAAACAGTATCCAGTCGGACATTGTTCAGATTTGTCTACTGGACACCAAATGCGATTCTTACCGTATTTGGTGATGGATTGCAATTGAAACATTATTTATTTTACTTATGATGAGGTATAGAGGAATTTGTTTTATGTCACAGTTATCTACTCAAATGAACTCAAGACACTTTGTATTGAGGTCTACAATCATGGATAGTGCATCGAATAAAAAATTTCTGCTATACAAAGAATTGTCTTTCTCTATTACAGTATATTACTTACTTTGCGGTTAAAAATCTAACTTAAAACATTTAAACCGGCTTAGTCAGGGAGAAGAACAAAATTCAGCAATTTAACATTTTCTTTTTAGTAAGTCTTCACCATTAATCTGATTAAAGGCAATATTATTCCACATCAGATATGATTTAATTAACCCGTTTTAATAAAATTGTGTTTTCTTTTAATATCTGCAAAGTTTTGTCGAATTATTAGCAAACTAATAAAAATCTGTTATGTTTAGCTTCAGTTTCCGGTGGAACGTCTTGTACGTCATATCCTTGTGTCATATTCAGAGACGACTTTACCAATCTCGACCTGGCAACGTGGGAGCACGAGATTACCGCAAGTGGAGGAGGTGTAAGTAACCACGACTGCTTCAATGTGTGTCATCTAATCCATTATAACGAACATACAATAAGGATAATAGGAGTTAATGCTTATCTATATCTGAATAAAACTCTTTTGATGTTGGTTTTGTTGTTTTTACGTACATATCGATCAAAATATCTTTTGGTGCTACATATATTTGTCACGTTTCTCTTATACAATGCAAATTATTATGTATACCAAAGATAGACTCTAAGAGTCAATATGAACACGATTTGTTTGCAACATTTATTGTCACAGGATAATATATATATGCCTACTTTTATTTATGAACTGGGCTATACCGGTATATACAATTAAGTTACAACTGGGCCTTCATTCTTGATTAACATGGAAACAAAATTTTGTTTAATATCCCTCATTCTGCTTAAGGTCTAGTTTGGGTCTTCGCGCTCAAAATGAACACAATTGATGTTCAACATTCCATCTTAATGATATAGGGGAAAAGTCAAAGCGAAATTATAATTATATACAAATACAAGTAGTTAAAGTTGGACCTTCCAGTGAGCCAAAAACATGACACAATGTCAGTGCTAGAGATTAATGGGATTGTCACAGCAGACTAAACTCTCCGTTGTGTTATTTTTACGTCCATATCATGTGTTAACTGTTCTTAAAAAATATAGCCAAGATTACAAAAGGTTCCGCGTCTCAATGGACTTAGAGAAAACTAATTTCTTCCAAAATCTAGCAAGTTTCAAGTTTCCTCAGATAATAATTTTTTCTTCTGCAGAATTGGGAATTTGAGTACTATACAAATAATCGGAGTAACAGCTATGTTAAAGATGGAGTCCTTTATATAAAACCAGTAAGTATGTGGTCAAAGACGTTTCGATATTTATGAATGGTGGTCTTTCCAGATCGTATTTCCAGTTGTTATAACGGTTTCGCCTATTTATTGCATTGTTTATAAAAGTTACCAATAAATATATATTTTTTTTTAAATTCAAGAAAACAGCTTCTTTTTAGTTAAAGAATGTAAGTCCAGATTATGCTCCCAGAGTAGAACACGGGACAATAGAAACAAAAGCCGCCAGTGGTCACTGTCGGCCAATCTTGCAAACAACTGCCTCAACCAACCGACATTCTTCATTGGTTCGATTTCCACACAGATATATAGATTCTTAAGCACAATTTGTTCTTTTAATAGCTTTTGTCACAGAATATTTATATTCCATGTTTAAAGTCTGTCGGCATCCAGAACGAGGTGAAATTGAAAACAGCTCAGATTATGCGGATCGTATGGGCATTTTAGTTCAACTGAGTGCTGAGATGTGAAATTGCTGAGATGAATTCTTGAAATGAAACACTTTGTAGAATTTATTTGGTATCTGCATTCGTAACAATTCTTTCCTGATTACTACCATAGTATATGTAGGGTAATGGTGAAATTTTAATTAAACAATGACCTATATAGTTACTCGAACTGACAACCCTTTTGTAGGCCTATTAACATGCATTTAATGTTTGTATCGATGGCGTTTTTCAGACGCTGACAGCTGAAAAGTTCGGTGAAGCGTTCCTCTCAAGCGGAACTCTCAATTTGTGGGGTAAGGTAATTCCGAGTTGGTAGATGAAATTAAATTTCACATCTTAACTCGTAATGCCACTGGCCCTTAGTTGCTAAGTTTGATCCAAGTATTTTGCCAAATATCTGAACATTTGACTTCAGAGAATAACAGACCGCTCTTTAAGTTAGGACTACATGTTGTCCTCGAGTGGTATAGAGTATCATATATATATTCACTGTCAAAACAAATAGACATGGTGTCCTCAATATGTTTTACAATTTTAACCTGAGCAAAGGAAACGCATACGTGTTGAATCTAACGATAACATTATCTAGACAAAATGTTCAGAGTTAATTTCCTCTTCTCAGGTCAGTAGAAGCTTCGGCGGTTTTTTCCCAGATGCAGCGACAGTAGGCCTACTTCTCACACGCGGGGCCATTTTAGACCTAATTAAATCTGACTGATAATGCAATGACTTCGTTTTAACCTGTTCTTTAATCTTAAGGTGGGTGTACAAATAACGCTTTCTACGGATGCGAGAGAGCGGGTACCAACGAGCACTACATCAACCCAATCCAGTCGGCCAGAATGAGAACAAAATCTAGCTTTAGTTTCCGATATGGCAGATTTGAGGCGGAGGCGAAAATGCCCACTGGGGACTGGTTATGGCCAGGTAAACACTCTCTGTGTGTCTCATTTAAAGGAAGTTTAATTAATTAAAGCCTACGGTTCCCTTTTGCACCATTGATAACACGTTTTGGTTGACAGGGTTGTTGAGAGAAAGTTACCAACGTTCACCTTATATCTCTGCACTGATTTCCATATGTTAAACATGCGGAATGATACAAGTTCGGTTGAATTAAATCCGGGCTTTTAAGACGTTTCAAAATAAAGCTATATTCTTAATTGTAAGGGAGTGATTTATCCGGTATAATCCACAAATTCCAGTTCAGCTTTACCTTGAAAATGGTTAATGGTTAATTCTCAACACAAATCACTCACATAAATTGTAATCCATTTTTATTCCTTGTAATTACTCGATTAATCAGTGTTTAAGTTCGCTTTACTTTTGATGATATAGTGCACATAAAAAAGACATTTGACTAGTGAAGTGTTTTGCTCTGATGGAAAACTTATGTGACAAATAAACACAGAAGGACACACTATACGTTTAGAAAGAAGGTACGTTACCTTTAAGGTGTCCCAGTCAGCGAACTGGTTTTTAACTGAATATACACTTTTTTTCAACATCTACAACACGTTAAATGTGTTTCATGATATGGCATTGATCTTTGATACCTTTTCAGCTATTTGGATGTTACCGACTGATAATGCCTACGGTGATTGGCCGGCTTCAGGGGAGATCGATTTGGTCGAGAGTAGAGGTAGGCATCAACTTTCCCATCGGTATGTTATTGGTTTATTTGTTTGATTGTGATCATTTACCTCATATAACTACATACCAGCCCAATGTGTGGAGCAACCCACCCTATAAGGCAATCAACAGGTCCAAAGACCGGACAATCACTAGAAGCAGTACAAAGATATCACACAAATCGGCTTGTGATGCTCCTTACCTCTGAGAGCACCACGGCAGCTACATTCCAACCGCCCGAGTCATTTCACTGATATAGCCCATGAGAAAAATAATGATTATATACGGTACGAAAGAAACTGGTTCATTAAAGGCACATTTTTTTGCAATTTGTTTCTGGTTTACAAATGTCCAGACTAATTTACCGGTCCGGGGATTATTTTAATTCCTTCAAATGAGCATCAAAACTGATCGATGGAAATGGCTTGCTCGTTACATCAATATTAAAGCACCAACAGTAGTTGTCAGAAAAACATTAGCATTGACTTGTTCAAACTAATCGGGAAATGTATCGGGCAACAACAAAAAACAGCAATATATTTGGTTGATTTCAGGTAATACTGACTTAAGAGATGCCCAAGGGAATTCTCTGGGCGTAGACAGCATGGGTTCTACTCTTCATTTCGGACCCTTCTGGCCACAGAACGGATACATGCACGCACATGTAGACAAGTAAGAAACCTGGCGTTGTTTTGTTGGCCCCCAATATTACAGCCATTATATAATTTTACAAATTTACGTCTCATCTTCAAACTTGGAACGCCAATAACATGAAAATTAACCAATTTACTTTTTACTTGCAATACAGCTTCCACTTTTTGCAATAAAGGATGTTATAACCTCCCGTCGTATATATTACGGAAAAATATAGCCACCATTGTATATTTTGCGATGTTAAGTTATGAAGGCACAACTTGAAAACAAATTCACTAATTGAATTCATATTTTATTGTGTGATGTTCCTCCTTTCGCAATGATGGATGGGATTGCATTCCACCAAAATGAAATTACAAACAACATATAGCTGGTATTGCACGTTTGGCCAAATTTTGTTATATACACACCAATGACTCTAGAAAACAAGTGAACCGACCGCGTCTTCAAGGTCAACAGTATAAGCTTCATTAAACTCCTATACGGTAGGATCGCTTTCCACCAAATTGCACAAACCAAGATGGCGATAGGTCCAATCTTTGAAGGGAGAAACTGTTCTTAAACCTTAGTAGGAAATGGTTGGACTGATCGCATAGGTTATTTTTTGAAAATGAACCTTAAACGGGACCTGCCTACTACTTAAGCTTTTTTTTTATTTCGGTTTATCCTATATAGCCTTAGTTCATTTCTTTCGTCTGAATAGTTCGGTGTTAAAACATTTTTTGTGATGGAAAACATCCCGAACGTCACCTGTAAAAAACAGCCGAGAATATGGTGTAATGAGACAAATTGTTTTAATTTAACGGTTAAGGCCTCAAACGACGTCGGTTTGGAGAAGTGAGGGAAACAGAAATATATCACTAGACATCCACAGAAACGTAAGCAACAATTCATGCAAAAGCCGCTACTTTGTCTTAAGTTGAGATTACCTTATCAATCGTACAGCTGTATGTATATTTCTAAAAGCAATCACACTGGCACAGGGATGTAGATTAATTAAAATCTATGAATCATCTTATGTTTTAGATAACTCACAGATACAAGTTCCTTAACTGTATGTATATGTGTTTGGCTAAATCTAAATGCTATTTGCTCACAATCTTTGTAATTAAACGCTAAGCTTAATTTAGTTTCAAAAGTTGAAGAAAAAGTTAATATTATTTATTGAACAGACACGCCTCATCAGGGACGTTTGGTGATAGCTTTCACAAGTACGCCGTAGAATGGGACACTACCTCTATCAGGTAAGACAAACACTTATCGCATGGACAAGTTTCTACATATATATATCTAAATATCGAGATGTTATTGGTTACTTACAGACATCTCGAGAGAGGATTGATAGGTGTTTTATGCTGTGGTTAGGGGTGTTTTACTTATATCACGGCGATGTGTATTCCAACAATAATTGACACTATATAGCACAACCAAAATGTGAAGCGTTTTCATAATGTTGGAAAGGTAATTTACCTGTAGTGATAAGTCAACATTGCTACTCTTAAAAAAAAAACACTGCCCTTGGCCAGAGGGCCACTCGAAAGAAGAAAAATTATATACATGTATACAATGGAAATGTGGAATCCTTTTATAATATGACATGGTTATTCAAGGTTTTACTTGGACAATGTGTTGATACGGACAGTGGATCCTGGGTCCGGGGGGTTCTGGAACCTCGGCAATTTTAACAACCTACATAACACTGATAATCCGTGGGCTGGAAGGGGTAAAATGGCCCCGTTTGATCAAAGGGTAAGTTTTTGTGTAATTCACCTTAATATAATTAATGTGATTGGCTGCATATTTCTGGTTTTTGTAATGTGAAGTTGATGAGAGGACGAGTCTTGCAATTCGCCGTCCCGTTGTATTATTATACAAATAATTTTGCTCAGAAAATCACGAAAAACGCGGTTCTTTTCTATTCTGAATGATTATGGACTTGAACGTCAACAGTTGGAAAGTGTTTATCACGATCACAGATATGTGTAGTGTCACATTTTTCTATACACCTCTTTCGATTATTAAAACGTAATATACACGCAGTATTGCTCTCTCGTATTCACAAAGCAGTTCAAGAATCAAGATAACTATTACTAGTTAGACTTGGGATTACAATATACAAGTGTATATTGTAATCTCATGTTAGACTACTGAAGTAATATAATACAAATGACATCAGGCATGTCCGTCATGTAAGAAAAAAAGGGAACTCTTTGTTTTGGGTTAGAGTTATACTAAGCATAATCTAAACGAGGTCATATCTTGCAGGATGGATGTACTCGTTCACTTCTATTGGACTTAAATTTTCCGGGTACCACGTTCAAACTCGGTCATTAAGAGCTGGAACCAATATAACATTATATATTGGTCCCAGTTAGGAGTTAAAGACCGATGTTTAAGAACCGCATCTTATGTCGCTGTTGGATGTAGTTATAAGACTGGAGATTTCGCATCTTTGTAACATTCCGTTTACTAGAAATAATGTATCCCGAAAGATGAGTGAATTACGCGAAATATCAGAGATCACATGACGTGACGTATATATTCTCAACATTAGAGATATACTATATATAAATATATATCGTTTTCTCTCTATCCACAGTTTCACATCATAATGAACGTTGCAGTGGGAGGAACTGGAGGTTTCTTCCCGGATAATGTTCAGAACGGAGGCTACCCTAAACCATGGAATAATGAATCACCCACTGCGGCAAGAGATTTCTGGCGGGCCAAACATAGCTGGTACCCCACGTGGAAAGCCAGTGTGAACAACGGGGAAAATGCAGCCATGCAAGTCCGCTATGTACAAGTTACAAAGATGAAGGCCGATCCATGAAACCTACCATTGACAACATCAAATCTCTATTCTAGAAATCGTTTTGTGGATAAATATATAAAAACATTTTTTGGTCAAAATTTATAATATTCCATAATCTGTCCAGTGAAATGGGGAAAGAATATGGCATATACGAAATATAAGGTAATTAATATGCATGTGCATGTTGTTAGGTAAAAATAAAATCTGTAAAGCAAACTTCTGTGCCTTCTTTTTAATGTCTTTCTTTTTATCCTTTCGGAATATTATGCCGTAGGGATTATGCATCACGTCGTCTGTCCGCAAAGAGAACGTGGACATGATAAAAACAATAGGGCTTACCGTTTAACACAAGGTTTTCAAATTTCGGACATACCTATTGGTCTTACCCTAAACTACATTCCAGTTAAAAATGGGTCCATTCCAATCAAATTTCTGGCTTCCTTGACATAAAAATGATACATCATTATAATAATTGTATTACAGACGATGTGAACAGACTTTACAAATACAACTTAATGCCTTTAGTTGTAAAGTCTCAAAGATTCTGATATGGACCCAGGACTATCCACACTCCTTTAGAGAGTTATATTTCTGCTACAAAGATTCGGCCACTCCTTTGTGTCATTCGGATTCGTTGATAGAGTACTTCCGATGCGATTAAGTGAGTCCCACTCACCTACCTCTTATTTAAATATGAAACTAGTTCTAGAATGTATATCAGAAAAATCCTCAAATCCGCCTCTGTAAAATATGTTAATATAATCATAACCCTATCTGACAACCGTTTTTCATTCTGTAAATTTCCACATCAAAGTTGTACATAGTAGTTTAGTGTATATAATCTAAACTACACTTCATTTAATTAAAATGCCATTTGTTCCCAAGACAACCTGTATGGACAAAAAATATGTCTAAAAGGTGCTTGGACTGGTCACCCAAAAGTTGAAACAAAATGCCTCTTTAAGCTTGAAGAAGGAAAAAAAGTGGGCCATGTCCTGGGTATACTAATTTATAGAAGAATCTGAAGGCAATCATTGGTTCTGGTGAATGGAAACAATGACTAACAGTCATGACTTTAATGAGGTGCAGAGAATATTATCAAATTCTTTTTCGTTTGCCGCTCAATTGAATTACAAGTTCTGCTCTAATGGTGAGAAAAACCTACTTGTATCGTCTGGAACACAAATAGATAACAAAATTTTTGAAAAAATAAAAATAACAACAATATGAAGATTAACATGAACACTTTACTAAGAAACTAATGGGTTTATTTATTAGTCTTTTTAAAGACTCCTCGAGTCATAATGTACACAAATTAAATGCTGACAACATAATTCATTTTTAATTTGCCACTCAAATTGTTTTTTTCTTCACACCAAATATTCTTTAGAATATAAAATATTTCACAATCAATATGTTTGTACAAAAGCTTATTTCATGATATTGCTTAGTATTTCCCCAAAATACTGACCAGTTTCACTTTCAAACTTAATAATCACAAGAGAGGACTAGATTGATTGATTAATGATACACACTGTGCTCAAGACTTCTTACACAGCCTAAAACAGTAATGGCCAAACCCAATGACACAACAAATAAATATGTAATTTTTTTTGTCGGAAAATTAATGATCCTCCCATGCTAAATAAAGACACCTGACTATGGTCCAACCCACAAGATAAAAGATTTTCAAATATTGACATATGTTATTTAAAACTTATAAAACATAAACAATCCTCTGTTTGCTTGGTGTTAACTATCTATCTGGATTATGATTAACTTATTTTAGTGGTGTTAACAAGTTTGAATAATAGACATGACTAGACATTTAATTGTGGATTTCCATTAAAAAAATTACGAAGTGTAACGTTAATAAAGTCAATTAAGTCATGACATGAGTGACATGAGCAGAACTCAAATCATGAAGCCCCTGGTAATTCTGTTCTGACAGACACGCCATCCATCCTACTGCTCGTATATATTGATGACAGTCTATCAGTGAATGGGGGTACGGCATAACTTGAATACCTATACTTGGATTTGTTTGTTCGTTTGATTGATTGGGGTTTAACTTCGTCCTCAAAGGTATTTCACTTATATGACCACAGATTTTCTAGTTCACTCTGTTCCATACCAAATAATGGTGGAAATCCGAGAGGAAATTTCGTAAATAAAAAACCAACTCCACGATTGCCATGGCCGCGGGCGGAATATTACTTGGAAGGAAATCACTCTTCAACATGTTATACAGGTTTGATAAATGGGAAGAGAGGAACCTTTGTTCGTTTGAATGCTTTAAAGGATTTGGGTTTTGCTGGACTTGAGTAAACCTTTGTTTATGTCCCTTTTTTTGTTTGTTTGATTGACTGGAAGTTATTTCACTCATAATGGAAACCTCTCTATGACACCAGAGAAAATCACAAGGCTTTACAAAAAACAACAACAGATCCCCTTAGTATCGTCCTTTATTGCCATGGCAATGGGACAATAGAAAGGTACCATCCAGCATGATCAACAACCAACACGTGTGCAATATAAAGCATAGGAAACCACAACACGTCTGTTTCATATTGCCCTTTACCTCATAGAGTGAGGGTTTTAATACTGGGAGCTCCCATCAACCACCTGCCACGCATAGCAGGTCATATATGATATCTATAAATGCTAGTGTCCTGACAGTATAAACTAGTTCATGTCCTCTTTATTCTCGCTGCATCTTTTGATTGGATGCAATATCATTGTCTTTATTCAGCAGATACCAGCAGCCTGAACCTCCCAATGTCATGATTATACATTGTACATGTATCTTTAGGTCTCATCAACTTTCTGGTTTAGACTGGGATTGATTGTCATTGTAATAAACCTCTTGTTGTAAGCTGTACTTCTCAATGTAGTGCACAATTTCAAAGACAACCTGAAATGAGATCAATTGATTGATTAGTGTTTTATGTTTGTTTAAGATATTATCCCGCATTTTAAAGGTATTCCGAAATGGTTAATACCTAGAAAACGTATAAAAATAGTCCAATATTCACTTAATGATTTGCCGCTTGTTTCATTAAAAAAATTGGCGTACTTGTGGAGAAATTGGGATTCAACCATTTTATTATTAAAGAGTGACAGTTCAGTGATTCTCGAGTGACGTCATCAGGAGAATTCACCAAGTGACTGGTATCCATAGAAACATTACCACCATTTTGTTATTCTCCAGATCCCAGGCTGCATACAAACTAGCCAGGCAGCCCACAATTTACCATGATTGAGAAATAGCCTAGTCTACTGGTTCTTACCTCGACCATGATTAGCAGTATAATCATCCACTCCAGTCTGATGTGGTGATTATCATTAAGGTGTGATATGAGAAGATCAGTCAGTTCACAGCAGTGGTTTAACTTCTCATTCATCACCTGAAACATATACAACTTTCCTGTAAGAATAGTTATTTTTATGTGTGTTTTAATTGAGTTTAAAGTCCCACTCAAGTGTATTTCACTTATATGTCGGTGACTGTGAACCTCCGAATCTACGTTTCTTCATATAACTGAGACAAAGCTGCCTTAAAATTACCTCAGCAATGTCCCGGTCACCGCATGTGACTACCTTCATATTTCACCTGGGGTCAAGTCTAAGACACAAACCCACCTGTGCACAGTACGCTAAGGAGAATCCAACACGTGAAATATGAGCGGACATTAGCATACCACATTAGCAGGCCTTTAAGCATCTTGAGGCATTGATCTAAGATAAGTGCTTGACATAACTCACCTTTGTTCTTTTAGGTATATTGAGACAGGTAAATGTTTGATTGTAGAGTTTCTCCAGGTGTTCTCTGTCCCAATAGAAATCTGGTGGATCTAACAGGTCGGAACTTAGGTTGATTAAATGTCTACAAGAAAAACACAGAACGCCTTCAGAACAAAGTCACATTATTGTTCTTCATAAGTTGATTTTTACTGGAAACTGGGGACATGTTTTAGCCACTGACTGACGTTCACTCACACAAATAACCAAGAAAACATTTTATATTTAAAAATATATATTAGTACCTCAAAGTGAATAATTCTCCAGTCTTTTGAAGCACCTCTTGTTTGGACATCCTTATTTTATTACCAACCTTCATATCCTGGTATATAACAGAACAGGTAATCTTTAATAATGTTTTCGTTAATGCACCATGTTTCAACTTGTATTACTATTTATATACTCTCAGATGTATGTCTAACCTTTTGAATGTTCATATCTACAGGTATAATCACTATTAAACATTAAAACTCATAAGAAGTTACGTCACAATTCTAGTCCCTAAAGAAAAAAAATTCTAAAACAAGACATTGTTAAGACATTACAAATTTACAATAATCAAGTGATGTGTCTTTACCCCCAAACATTGTTTCACTTTTTCATTAAGTGATTTTTAACACACCTACAATACATACAATATTGCAAGTTTATATGAAAATGAAATCGTATTTTTTTTCTTCTATAAACTGACAATAGGCAATATTTAATGTCAGCCATTTCCACCTTATTTGCATAAAAAGGCAGAAACGTACCTCCTGCACAGGAGATTGGAGTTGTCGTAGAATTTGGCCCTCACTTTCGGTTTGAACAAGGCAAGATGGTGGGCTGTGGTTTTGTTTACCGTTGACTGCAATGCCTAATCAGCTATGTAAAGTTAAGATTTAAACTGGCTATGTTTTGCTAGGACTCCTGCATCGATCTAGATACGGTAGCAAATGTGTCTGTATTTTTTATGTAGTCATTTTCAGAGGGCCAGTTAAATTCAGGACATTTTAACCTAAGACTTAGATTTACCTGTAATACAGGCTCAATAGATTCAACAAATTTGTCTAATGAGGCCTCCCAGATCCCCAGTTTCACAGAGAGAGCTAGAGCGTT
>JAVFBX010105856.1:0-16136 GCA_034783855.1 Mopalia kennerleyi | reverse complement strand
TTTTCTCGCCTCTTACGATCGACCGAGGAAGCCGAGGGAGTATTCTGAGGACTGGCCAACCCGCTCCCCCACGGGGCCGATGGAATTAGGATATGTATTGTTACAGATTAACACTTCAATTGTCACCTAGTCAATGCGTATTGTCTTAACAAACAATATGTACAAATATATGTTTATGTGTATCAAACAGGAATTGATTGATTGGTTTTTTATGCCATGCTTAAGGGTATTTCACTTATATGACGATGATGTATTCCAACAATAATTGACACTGGCATAACCAAAATTTGAAGCATTTCCATAATGTTGGAAAGTTAATTTTCCTCCAGTGCTTAGAAAAGCATTGGTACTCTTCAAACAAACTGCCCTTAGCCAGGAGGCGTATCAAACAGGGAATAGGCTTTTTGAGTGACATCCATTAAAAGTAACTGTTGTAGAATGCAGTATTGGCAACATTTAGAATATAACCAGTCGCATCTCTATTTTATAAAGTTGTTACTTTAACATGCCAGAGATGTTCATAGAAAAAAAAAAAGATCGATTGAAAAATATTTTTCATTTAAAATTTGCTGGCCTCTGAGTTCCACAACATATAGTCTGATGAAAAAATACTGCTTAATGAATTTAAGCATGAACTTTCATCAGGTGACTACTGAAGTCATGAAATATATTGTATATTTCCGCACCAGCTTCAGCCCCTCTTAGATACTTACAAGAAAAAATTTACTTCTTAAAACTATCATATCGATTTACTGTTTGGTGTTTAACGCTGCGCTAAAGGGTATTTCATTGTATATGAAAATAGAGTATTCAAACAATAATGGACTCTTGAACAGTCATAAAATGTGAAGTGTTTTGATGGAAAGTTAATCTTCCTCCAGTGCTAAGTAAAACAGTATTGCTACTCTTCAAACAAACTACTCTTAATCAGATGGCCTGAATGTCAAAGACACAAGAAAAAAATGAAGTAACTAAAACCAGAATAACTCACAGGCGACGAGAGGTTGTAGGAATGTTTATAAAGTCCGGAATGATTGTCGGCGGGTAAGGACTCCACGTCACACCCAACTCCCGTGTTACAGTGTGGCGGTGCGGGTAAAACTGCCGATACATTGTGGAGAATTTCTCAAATATACCCGATCTTTCACGGCCTGGCTGGCTATCATGCAATAGTAAAGGGGGATCTTGAAATCTACATTCATGCCAAGGTATGTCCCCTTGATAACAGATCTCGGACAAATGCATGTTTTTTTATCGCTATTCTGCGGGTCGAGATAAGGGCCTGGAAATCAAGCCTTCATTCCAAGACAGCCTATGAGCCTCTATCATACTGTTTTTAATACCATTTCAGTTAACACGGCTTCCCTGTCAGGAAGAATAGTTTTTGCCCTTTTGAACTGCCAAATTGACTTTGGGCTTTGAGAAAGGATATTATGAGCAATGACTGTGTTTAACTTTTCACGCCCAAGTGCCTGCAGGTAACTATTGAGAGTTATACACAATCAGAGAAAAGAAAGGGCTCATGGTGTCGCTACTGTTACCTTTTCATTGCCTACCATTCTCAATGTCACTTTAATGAAGTGAGCTACCTTACCTGTCTAAACATTAGAGAGTTTGGTTATATTGACGCTAGATAAACAAAGAAACAATCTAATTACAGGTAGCAGAGCTATAATATCTTGTTATTGTTGAGAAAGAAAATAAGCTTGGCTCCATGGTGATTTAAAATCAGGTCTCTGGCTAGCAATGACATAATATAAATATTCAAAGGCTTGTTACATATTTGACAACATAAAATTAGATTGTTTGTTTGATTGGTCTTTAACGTCGTATTCAAGGGTATTTCACTTATATGACAACCACGCCTGGAAAATCATGCGACCATTTGTCACATGAAATCCTACGTCTTGTGAGAAATTAAATTTTTTTTTTTAAAACTCACTTCAATATTGATGTCAAACGGAAAAAAGTTGAATTTATCGCATAAAAGTTAATCCTATAGTACATAATTATTGAAAAAATAACAACAAATAACATATACATTTTGGCAATCAAGATTTCGGAAAATTCTTATTCCATTTTCAAGATATGTGAAGGCAGAGTATAACATCGAGGTATATATACAGTTGGGGAACAATGGGAGTTGAAGAACACAAGCTGATCTCCACGGGGTGAGAATAAGAATTAGAATTTTCCGAAAGCTTGATTGCCAAACTTTATAGAGATATAGTGTTGGAGTTCATATGCTATTTGTATTTTGGAAGGACGCAGGTTAAGACGTGTCTTAAGTTTATCAAGTTGGTCAAAGAAAAACTGTGGATAACGTGTTTTCAATTACACCTGTCGCTTACTTATCTGTACAATTTTTTAGTGCTAAGATTTAGTTTTAAATTGTTTTCCCAGATATCCAGTGTATTCTGGTTGTTTCTGATATACATGTTTAGCTATGGATGGATGCTGACCCTCCATATGTCTCAATATTTAGTCGTCTTAATGAGTCCTACTTAACAAATGCTTTCCGGCTTCATTAAAGCCTAGTGTCATTTTACCCCCCCAAAAATGATAAATACCTGTTCGTATGGGGTCCTGTTCGTATGGGTCTTGATCGCTTTACTGATCTCTACCCAACAGTTATTAAGGTTATCATTTCTTCATCCAATTTCAAAAGCGATTTGTATATAAAAGATGATTTTGGGGTGACAATGCCTGGAGTTTAGAGAAAATATATTTATAATAAAATTAAACTGGGATGCACACATACATGTGTTCAGATCGAATCAACCTATCCTGATATATTGGACCTAACTAACAACATTAACTTTCGCTCTAGTAAATCATCTCAATATTATTCTACTATTTATTGGTTCGTTTGTCTGCTTATTATTTATTTATTCATTTATTTATTAAATTATCCATCCATCCATCCATCCATTCATATGGTATCAATTTATGTATTCGTGTGGTATCAATTTATGTATTCGTGTGGTATAAATACACGTATTCGTATGGTATAAATATATGTTAACGTAATATATGTGTTCGTCTGATATGCAAAGATGTGTTCGTAGGGTATAAATATGTATTCGTATGGTGTCAATGGGTGTATTCGTATGGTATATACAGGTGTGTTATTTTTTATGGAAACCACGTTCAAAACATTTATAGTCAATACAAACGATACAAAATGGTAATAAAGCATAGACATAGGAAATATCTCATTTGTTTACGATTTGGGAAAATACTGGATTGTTTCACAGAATATTTGATTTAGCGAACGACAAAACACGTGAGCTCTAAACGTTGGGATTCAGTCCACACTATAATGAAAACTACTTTTTCTACTCATATTTAAAAAAATGCTGATTATACCTTATTCGGAATTCATTGTAAATTCAGACAGTAACTTAATTCTGAAACCAATTGAAAACAACTCGAGGTTAAGATCTACTAGTATTCAGAAACTTGTTCCCGAGAGTTTATCTAGAACATGAGACGAGTCATCTTTAATCAACATCCCTGTTCGACTGTAATTAATTTTGAGAAATTAAGTAAAATATATTTTGCAGATTTCAGTTAACCTGGCGTTGTTGTTGTTTTCTTAATAAAAGTTATTAAAAAACGGGAGATTTATCGCCTTAAAATGGCCATCAGGAATGTAAGACAATAAATGTTGCGGTATCGTTCAGAAAAAGGAAACCAATACCTTAAGAATACCGGGTTCGATTCCCACCGACATTATGTAGGTTGGTAGGTACATACTTCATGTAAACAGAAATCTCGTACATTTAGCGAACCACAATGTATAGGATTCGATGCACAGGTGACTAGGTTTGGGTACAGATATTCTACAGGCGTGGCTTAGCTAAGCACATTACTAAAAAAAATTGACGACAAACAACTTGTACATTTTGCCAATCAAGCTTTCCGAAAAATCTTATTCAATTTTCAAAGCAATGTGCAGGTAGAATTTATCAATAACACATACAGTTTAGGTCTATATACAGCTGGAGAATAATACAAAAATTGAACACACATGCTGAACATCGTGAGGTGAGAATTAGATTGTCAAAATACACTAGGTATTTATTAAGCAAATCTCGTATCCATTCTGGGTTTCGCCTTACACGAAGCACATGTCAGTTAGTATATCATTACCCAGTAAAGGGTCGTAGGTTTTCTGGTCTGTTTTCCTCCAACTATAATTTTGGTCAACGACCCTTAATTGGGATATTTTCCTGTTGATTTATCATCGGATAAATAAGCCATGAGTTTGTTTCACATGATAATTTTTAAAATACAAACAATAATCGGTGCGGCTTTGAGCATTTAGACAGTTTACAAACTTTAATATTATGTTATTGTTTTAAATCCTTCCAATGCAGGTTGCCGTTTTTAAAGGATATGATATTAGTGCATGCCAGGAATTAAAATTAATTTCATAGGCTATTTTATTAATAATTTAATAATGATTGTCAAGACGACAAATTTTAGCATTTTTCTCTCGTGCACTCCGAACATGCTGGTGAGGGGTAAATGCCACTTCAACATCAGCTGCTGAAGATCAACCGACACGACATTGGGTTGATTCATTGCAATAGCATTGTTCTAATCACATATGACATTTATTCCCAGTTGTTGTTTCTTTTGAAGCATATTAGATAAGTACCTGCCTGAAATTAAAATAAATTTCATAAGCTGTTAATAAAACAATATTGATTGCCAAGACGGCAATTTGATGTCAAGGTTTAACTGTTTGCTCTCGTGTGCTCTGAACATGCCATACACACTATGCTGGTTTGATGTGACGCTGTAAGGCCAGCGGGTACATTAACATTAAAGATAAACGGATAGGTAATGTTTTGATCCACGCCGATGGGAATGTTCGTATCATTTATTTTCATTCCTTTATTACACGGGTATAACAATGAGTTCGTGATCACGTGCGTGTTCGTTAACCTAGCTTATATTAAAATACCGTCTTGTGACGAATATAGACTGTATAGCACACAACTTCTATATCGCCTTAGAACCTTCAAAAAATAATTGAACGGAATGGTGAGAATGTCTACACAACTTAACTATTCATCAAGAAAAATTTACCAAAAACTTAACGGTAGAAATAAACAAACGATTTTTGTAATAATTCTAATACTTTTTAATAAATAATTTTATATAGTACAGTTTTTCAATTTCCCGTGACACTCGCTTTTTCGGACAAGGCTTTTTAAATTGCCCCTAGGTAAATTGCAAACATCAAGCTTTAATATAGAGAATTTCATTTTCTTGACTATAACTTATTAAAAAAATATTTCATGAACATCTGTGGCTATAATTAAAGGGCATCAGATGTTAATACAACCAAATTATGACCATGTCCGATTTGGGTCGGGCATTGCTACCTGATGTTGTTGAATCACGGTGCCTGTATAATGACAGTGTTTTCACAGCCGTGTACCCTGCTAATAAACAGGTCATGCCGATTTCCCACTCTTTATCGTAACTCGATAGCAAGTGCTAGTGTGTCAGATATGTGCTAATTAAAAGGCCTACTAAATTACAATTAAGCTTCTTATTTAAACAAAGATTTCGCATCTTAATGAAGTGGGAGGGGCTAATGGCTCTCCGCCAGATGGCGCTGAATGCGTCAGGAAAACAAGGGAGGAGCATTTATTAACACTTAGCCCGGCGACTCAATCGGCTAACCCGAATACCCGATCTCAAGCGGGCATCACATTATTATCGGGTTTGTATGCAGCTTCATCTTCCGTGAAACCTACATTACTCTAAAAGCAAGAGGCATGAGACCAGTGTCACAAAGCGACCTAAGCTTACGTAAAACGGAAAACCCTTGACGACCAGTGTTGAAGAAATTTCGTTGCCATGCATTTACGTACAACGTAAGCTAAGATCTCTTTGTGAAATTCCACGTCCGATTTATGTTTTGTTTCACAGACATTATTATTAAATATTTAAAGTCTCACAAATCAAGCATTTAAACCGAGCTACTCTCCTTTACAGCCCTGAGACCCATCTTAAAATAGAATCCATTCAACTTCTTCAGTCGAGACATTGACTCTATAAGCTACACCCGGGCCATCTTGTTTTAAACTTCTTATATTTGTTGATCCATGGCAAATGTCGTCAAAAAACATTGTATGGGTGTTGTCTTAGTCTCGTCCACTGCAAAAACTCTCGCAAGAATACGAATGCCTTATAGATCAAAACTAGTGAAGAGGTTACTAGCGTTTTAAAATAAACGTAATTTTTTCTTTTTAAAAGATATGCACCCTCTTATAATTACTGGTTTTTCTCAGCAAATAGTGTTGATTTGTTTGCTTCCAATCTGCAGGTAATTGATAGGTAAGCTGATAATTACCTCTCTGGAACTAATGGTGGACAGAATGCGGATAATGATGATGGGTAAAGTATTAGTCTCATTTCAAGTTCAAATAGTCTTATATTTGTACGTTTCATTATAGGATTTATAACCCAACTTGAGTTTATTTCACTTTTACGACGGTGTGTGAATCCCATTGGCTGAAAAAAAAGGCTCTCGACGCAAATGGCAACAAGTAAAATGCCAGGATAATCACAAACCGGAAACAACGACAAAACAATCAAATCTGCCTCGTGTCGCCCGTAATCGTGAGCACTATACGGCAACAAAAGGCTCTATCGAGACACCCAAAGATAGGCTAATGTATTAAATATCAAATAATGAAAGTGGAGTACATAGTGTGTACAGCTTTTTCAATCTTTAGCGGTGGTTATAAATAAAAAAACACGCAATACTGAATCAGCAATGTGTATTTTTATCGAAGCCATATATAGCTTTGGTCTAAGTTACTGTCAGTGAGATCGGTCAGTCCTATCACTGTTAACCTTAATAACCAGGACAACAAAAGGCTCTATCGAGACTGCCACAGACTTATGTATTGCCTATCAAATTATGAAAGAGAACAGCTTTTTTCATCTTTAGCCGTGGTTATATAAACCGCAATACTGAATCATCAATGTGTAATTTGATCGAAGCCTTATATAGCTTAAGCCTTTGGTCTAAGTTACAGTGAGACGGGCCAGTCCTGTATCAATGTTCTCATGTACTTGTAAGCCCATCTACTGCTCGAAGCAAACTCTGATCTTCTTTCTGTACGTTCACAATATAAATTTGCCAGAACCAGAGTATCAGACTAACCCAATCAATTAAATACATTTATGGGTAATTTCTCGATAAAAAGAAGCCTATTTAGAGACCCTTTACCTGGATACAAATAAGTGATCGTTCTGCTGCGAGCCAGTGTAACTCGGTTAAACCGCTGGCCCTGGTAGCCTGAGATCCGAGTCGAAATAACTTTAAAATCGGTTGTCAGTATAGTATAAAATTAATTTTGACGCCGAGACGTATAGATTTCACTTTAACTATGTTCAAACGAGATTCATAAAAAATTTAGCGTATGAATGGCCGGGTTGCAGATTGACTTTGGGAGGTTTCGGACGGTTCCACTTGAGTCCACATGATGTTTGGTATGCTCGGATAACTTAGTTAAGGACCAATTTTATGTTATGTTGATATGCCAAAAATGTGAATATTTACACCAAGAAATATTGCAAAGCAAATTTTGGAAATTTAGAAATATGAGTAGATTTGAATATTATCATGTCAACAAAAAAGGTTACGTTACCTGAGAGCATCGTTAAAATTTATTCGTCTCGCCTTAAGATTAAAAGAATCAATTGTGGTGAGTATAAATGAAAGTATAGACCACGCGTGTGAACAAGTGTGAACAGTTGTGGGTAAAATGTATTCAGACCTGTGCAATAAACATTATTATATATTATTGGCCTACTTCATATTACGATAAACATTTCCTTACATTCCAAAATTTTTGCCTGCTTTAGAGAAAAGCGTTTTACCAAGGGTAATCAAAGGTGTGTAGCAAAGTGATATTCTGTTGGGTTTCTTCTGTTGCTTGTTGTTAATCGTCAGCACGTGGTTTGAGAAAACAATCGTCGATAGTTTTTAGTTGCTGGTGATGGAAACAGCGAGAAGAATGGTGCCCTATGAGATTGAAATCTGTCTGCTATGAAAACTACAAAAGATAAAAACGCTAAGGGACTTTGGTTTATTTTTATCAGATAATTCCCTTCCTCCGACTCGTTTACAGGTTCACTTTTAAGACATTCCCGTCTGCTAGCCACAACAACACGGCTGTTAGAATCCCCTAGCGGCGAAACAGATCAAAAAGAGTTAAATGTCAATCACTTATTGACTCCAGCGATAATCGAGCGCCCCCTAACGGCAGCATACCGCGACTATGAATACCGGCAAAGTATCATCTTATTCTCTTTTGTGTGTTTCTAAAAGGCGTCCACAGACCGCCCCCTTAGAACCAAAGTGAATGCCCCCGGCCCACGTTTGCTTGCTTAACTTCTCTTCAAACAAACGCACAAATAAGTAGCAGCATCACAGGTAGGGTTGGATTCTAAACGAGAAACAGTCGCGGCTGATCATATGTTTGTTTGTTTGATCGGATTTTAACGCCGTACTTAAAGATATTTCACTCACGTGACAACGTGCCAGCCCAATGGACCAAGGAAACCACCCTCGACACCACTGGCAACAATTTTAACAAATGTGAGACATGACAGGACAATAAAAGGACATAATACAAAGACATGACAAACAGATCGCCTTCGCTTAGCTCTTAGCGCACCATTCACCAGGAAGCTCTCTCCCAACCTGCTGAATGGAAACCGCCTTTGAATTATTCGGGTTTGTTTAATGAATGTTCTCATTGACAGTATTTTCGCTGTCGGTATTTTGGGCCAACACTTTGTAAGGTAGAGAAGAGGTGAGCTCAGAGTCTTGGAGACAGAGGCCTTTACTTGAGTCTGTCCCAGGGAGTAATTTAACATCTCCAATTAATTATAGTACGAGAAATAACTTCTTTTCTTTTAAACATATTGTTTGGTTGCGGTGTGATAATCGTGGGTAAAACTGAATAAAACGTCTTTCCATGAAACTTTGTCAACCGTACAACGAAAATTACACTTGAGTTTTTTTAATATTTTCACTTTATAATGGGTGGAGCAATGATTGTGAAACTTGATTGCTTTTAGAAAGCATACATATTCAATATTACCCTGTCTGATAACCTCTTGTATATGTGAGTTTATGTCATTTATATTGGACAGATATGTCATTTATATTGGACAGATATGTTAATTATATTGTACAGATATGTTAATTATATATTGTACAGATATGTTAATTATATTGGACAGATATATATTGTATACAGATATGTTAATAATATTGGACAGATATGTCATTTATATTGTACAGACATGTTAATTATATTGGACAGATATATATTGTACAGATATGTTAATTATATTGGACAGATATGTAATTTATATTGTACAGATATGTTAATTATATTGGACAGATATATATTGTACAGATATGTTAATTATATTGGACAGATATATATTGTACAGATATGTTAATTATATTGGACAGATTCATATTGTACAGATATGTTAATTATATTGGACAGATATATATTGTACAGATATGTTAATTATATTGGACAGATACATATTGTACAGATATACGTATCCTAAATAGGTAACATGATGACATTACTGCCCGAATTCTTTATTTCGAAAATTACAATATTAACAATTTAGTTACAGTTTGATATTTTACTCCGGTACAAAACAGCAATATTGAATCGAACATTGAACGGAACGATTTAGTGGGATTCGTAACGTGAACAACGCTCAGCAGAAAGAGTTGACACTAGTTTGACAACTAAAACTTGGTTGCCTTATCCTGAGAAGACGACTTTGTGAATTTAATTTATTGTTTTTATTTATCTGTTCTGCTGTTTGTTTGTTTGTCTGTTTGTTTGTTTGTTTGTTTGCTTGCTTGTTTCTTGTTTTATTTCTTTGTTTCGCAAATATACTTAGGGACATTTGGGAGTTTTACAGGTTTAGCAATTACAACTTTGTTATTTATGTTTTCATTTATTTGCTGGTTTTTATTATTTATTTATTTATTTACTTATTTGTTTATTAATTTTAACTAATTAATTAATCTAACAAGCTAGCTAACTAACTAACTTACAAGCTAACTAATTTATTTATTTATTTATTTCCTTCTTTCCTTTCCTTTTATTTTATTTTATTTTATTTTATTTTATTTTTATTTTATTTTATTTTATTTTAATAAAATAAAATAATTATTTTATTTTTTTAAAATAATTATTTTATTTTATTTTATTTTATTTTTAAATCTTGGCCGGCTAAGAGCCGCACGGGATCAAAACACACTAAAATCAGCAGATACACAAAAATAATGTTCTCATGATATTGTTTTCGCTGAATTCTCTCGGATTCCACCTTTGTTACATATCTACAATGTATGTAATTTGAATTCACTTCTAATTCCAGGCATCAATATGCCAACGAAAACTGTAAAATACATTGTAACAAAAAAGTTGTATCGATGAAGTCCCATCGAGGTCAGAGGGTATAATCAATCGTTTTTAATAAAGAGAATGTTGGAAAGAGTAAAGCTAACTGCCATTGTAATATATATGGTGAAGCACGCCTGGATCGAAATAAAAAATAATAAAGACAACCGCTTATTTGTCGAAGATAAATTCACGTGGCCGAAGAACATGTGGTTTTCTTTAAGACGTCAGAGAGTTTTTCGGTAGGCGTGGTCAGTGTTCGCGGATTTCGCGATCTGAGCAGAATGGCGTGGTTAGCACGCTAGCGCCAATACGAAACGCATCTCCTCCTCTAAAGAGTTCGCTTCAGTTATTACCTCGTAATCTCGCGTGAATTCCGAGAATATTCCGATTTGCCATTGTTGAGGAGAATAGGAGAGAACATAATGGAATGATCCCTTTCGAATCCTTGCTAATCCGGCCTTCCGCTCTTTATTGTTTGCCCTAATCCACGCGAGCTGATCCCCCAAACATGGCGGCCGCGCGCGGCTAATTCGTTGATCCATTTTATGAAGAACGTACACAGGGGATTCTGAGTCACACGACAGGTCAAAGTGCCTGCAGCTTGTGTTTCGGGGATCAAAGTCCGCCAAATATTCAAAGCTATGGCAGACATGGATTTTAAAATTCCTCTTTTGACAGCGAAGCGGAATATCTCAGAAGGATAATGCTTCGTCCACCATTTTAATTTTAGGGCTTGACTTGCCCCGATATTCAAAGAATTCATTTTTTTCTGTAAGCAGCAGACGCTCGCGTCCTTCCGAGACATTTCTCACATCTTTTTTTCTCAATTTATCATTGAGTAAGGAGCGTGGCTTGGAAACTATCACCCTATCCCATTGTTTGTCAAGCAAAGACATGGAAAAATGACTCATTTGATTTAAATATAAATATTTTGATGAATGACCTGAGAGTAGTATGTACCTATACCTACCCCGGAAGCCTTTGTTGATCAGGGCCAGCACTGTACCGACTGAGCTACGGCAACTCACAATATAAACTAACCTGAACTTAAAGTTGCTACCTTTTCCCCGCAAAATGCATATATTTTGTTTGTAGTTTGTCTACGACTATATTATACAACGATAATTACACTAGGTATATTTACAGTTTTGACCCAAATATACCTGCACCATTTTTATTATTCTGGCTGATAAACAAAAACCATGGGGTATCACCCTGTTAACAGAATCAATAAAGCATAAATCATATTGAATAATCAGAAAAAGATCCCCTCAAGCTGAAATTCATTTACTTGTTCAAGCCAGAAAGTGGTTGTGAATTCCACCTTGTGAATATATATAGCGGTTGCTATTCGATTAGCGCCAATTATTTCGTCGAAGGGATTTGTAACATTTTGTCTGTTTTACATTTGATGTTTATTCGAATGTCAATAAATTGTCTGTATTTCTGTCGGATGCCATTGTATCCCGAGACAGTTTCTATAGTGGACGAGACTAAGACAGCTCTCATATCATACACCACAGTTTGGGCGACGTATATGCCACAGACAAACAAAGAAAAGAAGCGCAAAACAAGATGGCCCGGGTGTATCTTAGAGTCAATGTCTCGACGTAGGAAGTAGAATCGATTATATTTTAGAATGTGTCAGATAGTCAATATACACTGCTGTTGTTTGATTTTCTATTGTTTTGGTTGGTTTGATATATACGCTATGCATTTATCAGCGGGTAAATGAAGGTGTATATAAATTTGTAAAAACCCGCTGTATGTTATGAGTGTAGTTGCCCTTATGTTCTCAACTTTTATGCCGCAGAATATTATATGTTCAAAGAATGTCCGTATGGAAGAGGGGTCCTCTACATTATTTGTCCAATATTTGTTTCTGTTGTAACGGTTTTCATGACGAGAGATTGTATTCAGGGCCATGTACCCAGGGCCGCCAAGATAAATTTATGGACCCCAGGGGGAAATCGAGGGCCCTATAGATGTCATTAGCAGGCCCCTTCCGGATCCTTGGACTTACTTTTGTGAGAAGAACCGTATATCCACCACAGAACAATGCCATTCACATATGTCCACATCATGCACACATTTTACTTATATCTGGTTTACGGTACACTCTCGTTTCGCAAATAGGCCTCTAAACTGATGGGCGCGGCCCCGACTGACCCCTCCTCCTCTCAGTGGGCCTGCGTGTTATCAACATTTGTCAATGTGTTTCCATCAAACGAAGTTAATACACTATATATTTTGTCGTTAAGAAAATCATCATTAACATTATTTTGCTTCATTCGAGACAACACCGTGTTGGCTGGAACCGATATTGTTGTTCAGCGAGACATTCGGAATATACTGTCCGGCGCTAGTTGGTGATTAGTCGATTGGTGTTTTACACCTTGCTGAAGGGTATTTCACTTATATGACAACCAAGATGTGAAGTGTTTTGATTCTGTTGGAAGGTTAATCTTCCTCCAGTGCTTAGTAAAGACAGCATTGCCACTCTTCAAACAAACTGCCCTGAGCCAGAGGACGGCGGCAGTTATAGTGTGTAAAAAAAACGTATACGGAAATAAGCAACGGACATGCTATCCGGTCAAATCCATTCAATAATGCTGTAATATATTATTATTTGTAATTTGGACGGATGAGGCATTTCAGGTTTGTTTGTTTTTTCGGGTGTTTTTGTTGTTGTTGTTGTTGTTGTTGTTGTTGATGTTTTTTCTTCCTTTTTTTTTCTTGAAAAAATTCTCTTCAATGATATATACTTGTGCTCATGTCATTTTTCTTTCTTTTTTTTGGTCATTGTTTTGACTTGAAACAACGACAGAGCCGGATGTTTACTGGAACCTAAAATCGAAATATTTTTCAGAGACGTTTAACATGGCTGTAGGTTAATCCCCTTATTCCGTGTGTACAGAGATGGAAGCGCGGACGTGTTAACCAGCGCGGAATCTCAGGCCACAGGTTCGCGAAAGAGCGTGAAGTAATCGCGTTCATGCAGACAGCAACACATTTGCGCCCACGCTAGCCTCGCCGCATATTTTCATCTTGCTGACGTTCTGTTCCCGACAAGAGATGATAAGAGTTCACTAAAATAAAACAAAAAGCAGAACTCTTGTCTAGATTGCTTTTTTAGGGGTAACTTTTTGCTTTTTTATAAAGATCAAATGTTTTCATTCGTATTCCATATGTGATTCTGATGAATTATTTTAATATATTGATATAAATTATTAATATTTTATATATATTTTAATATAATTTAATTCTGACAAGAGGGTAAAATAAATTTCGTTTGTATTGCTTGTAGTAGTAAACTGGTTTTGTGTAGGTCTACTTATTTCAGCAGATCGATTTGCTTTGACCAAAACTTTACACATTACCATATACATCAATTGGTAACACGCCAACCGTGTAAATAGTTATAGAAGAAATCCGTCAATTTTATTTCTTTCCGCTAAAAATTGTTTCGTAAAAATTATTCAAAATTGATTAATTTAACACAAAGTTTATGCGGAGAACATTGCGTCATAGTAAAAAAAAACTCAGTTATAATCCAAGGGAGATAATTATGTCTCTTTAGTTTCACACACATTCAAAGCACGGAGGACATGCATCATACCGCATCAAGTTGTGCATAATTTTCCCAGCGGGCACTCGTCACCAAAACCACGTGGTTTACTGGTGTTATACTTGGGAAGGGGTGGATCCACGAGAAAAACCACATGAATACCGCGTGGTTAATATGAACAGTAACTTTAGTTAACCATTATGGATTACCTCCCCTTGACCGTGAACTGTTTCCGTTGTGGTTGATATGTTTACTGAAGTAAAGCCGAGATGCGCTTGTAACTTCAAGATGCTAGTTTGACTGTTTATTCATACAATAACTACGAAGACCACTCAAAATAAATATATTGTGGCTGGATCGTTGTTCGTTGTTGTTCATTTTCAAAGTCAAAGTCATTGCTAAACATGCGTTTACATAAGTCTCGTCCATTTACACTGCCCATATCGCGTAACCATCATGCATGAAATTAATTCAACCCATCAAGACTTTTTTAAACCGCTGTCTCAAGGCACCTATTGTCGATGTTAGTATATAAGATTTTCAACTTTTCAAAACGTGGTACTTGCTTAATCGTGGTGTGTACTTTCTATTGTTTGTCCTTCAGATAATTTCACTTGGTCAACTATTGATGCAGCTTAGAAATCAACTACAGCACCGTTCTTTGATAAACTGAGAAAACTTCTTTACATATAATTAGTCTTGTGTAAGTCATTAAGTCCCCCCCCCTCCCCCCAATACCTACACCACCCGAACCCTCATGTAAACACGTCTGGGTTGAATTTGACGGTAAATCGGGTTATCTAATGTATTGCCTTTCCCATCGATTTTTTATTTTTATTTTTTTCTTAAATTTTCCAAATGTGTTTTAACGGAGTGAGGACTGCAAAGTGGGAACATGTCGAGTTTTTGTTGTATTTGAATTTATGGCGCTAAAAATTATTGGGCGCATAGATATGTTGGAGGACATATTTCAAGTGAACCGGCACACCCCTCGAGGCGTGTCTACAAACAAAGTTATATAGTCTCGTTTCAGATCTTTCTAAATTTCCTGCAATTATGCAATTCGATTGAGCATATGAATTTGCTGAAATATTTTTTTCTCTCGATCACCTATGTGCGGATAATGTAGTTCCTAATCAAATTTGTCTACATCCGCCACGGCTAGTCCTCTGGATAAGAGTGTGGGAGATTGTGTATGCTAATTTAAACGTAACCAAGTCCAAGGGAGATAAGTCACTTTGTGTTTTTTGTACTTGTTAGTCTGGATTCTCTCCCTTATGAGAAGTCGTGCTCCCTTTTTCCTGGTAATGCTGGTAACAATCATGTGGACAATCTCCTGGCAAGACAGGTTCATAAAGTCTGGCCCAGTTGTGTGTCTTTGTGTGAGAGTTGCAAGCAGCAGGAATTTCCACCCGTTTGGTTTTATTAGCGTGGCAACTACTGTTGATTTGTGTGTTACTTACTTTTGTTGGAACTTAAGGTTGTTTCGCTCATATGACGGCGTCCCAGTGTTATTGTTGAAGAAAACCACCGTGGACACCACTGGTAACAACAGGCTGAGTAAATAGCAGGTCCATCAATAAAGGTTTTTCTTAATATGCTCATAATCCCAGTCAAATCAACTTTTCCTGCTTTTGTTTAAGAACTATTTTTGTATTTCTTCAAAGAGCCAAAGAGTAAAAGTTATGGTGTTCATCACAATTTTGGTGTAATATGCAATGTCAGCCATGTTTTTTGTGAAACCTAGTCAAATACAACTACATTTATGGTATAACATAAAAAGCAAAGTTTCAAGTTAATATCTAAATTTGAGTGATTGCCATTGTGGTTTGCGGAATTAAATGAAATGCAGTCCCATCTGTTTCTTAACTGGAGGAAACTATTTTCCAAGTTTCAAATAAGTCCGTGAATTTATTCTCAAGTCTTGTGTTCACAGCACATACAGACGTAAATATTACTAAATTTTACAATGGTGACCATTTTGTTTTATTGAAGTTAGTACTTATAGATTTGTTTGTTTGTTTGATTGGTGTTTAACGTCGTACTCAAGGGTATTTCACTTATATGACGACGGATTGTCCACT
>JAVFBX010105745.1:0-16137 GCA_034783855.1 Mopalia kennerleyi | reverse complement strand
ATATCAGGTGAACCCTTTGAAATGTTAATGTCTCATTGTATGGTTTCCTGGGAACTTATCTGATTGGCCAATGGCTATTGTGCTTTGCTTTTCAAATATCTTGTTTCTTGCAACACTGATGTTCTATGATCGTATAAATATATTGCTTTGTATCTGTGCTTGTGCCTCTAAATGAAACTTAAACAATTGTTGTGATCAAAGAGAAATGAAATAAAGTTTTTGTAAGATGAGAAAGAAAGGATATTCTGATATTATTTTGTCTGAAATATCTTTTGATTCTAGACAAATGGTTTTCTCACATATTAGTGTTCATTACATAACAACCTAGCTGAAATACTGCTGAATGTGGCGTAAAACACTACACTGCTCAATCAATCCGTTAAAACATTACCATAATGCTTTTATTTCACATGGATGGGAGCTTTTTTGTTAGATATGTAAGAGAATACTAAAATAATTGTGGAAGATATGTAAGAGAATACTAAAATAATTGTGGAAGGTGTATTTTTATCCTGAATATACCTTTTGCTCATTGGGCATTATATAGTCTACTATTTAATTGTGTTATTAATCAGACATATGGCCTATTTTCAGAAGAAAAGCAAAAAAAAAAAATCGTCAAAAATAAATTGAAAAAGAAGAAAATACACTTTATCGAGCAGAAAGTACCAGATGACTTAATACTCGAAAATATATTTTTTAAAAAAAGAAAATAAATATAATACATGTAGTTAGAAAATAATCATTAAAAGTAATTTTGCACATACATGTACAGGATGAGCAGTTCTCATATTGTTTGAAACTGTTCATACTTTCCATTGGCTATAATGTCCACGCTACTTTCACAGATTGGGTTAATATATGGTTGGATGCTAGAATGAACAGTTTGTGTAGGGAAGCTGTCTCCTAAGGAACGTGTTATTTATGGAAGGGCTTAGGATGTGACCACTTTAACCATTCGTTGGATGAAAGTCTGACAGTGATATATTATTTACCAGTCAACCATAGCTTCACTCACAAAGAAAATCGAAAGTATCCTGAAATATTTTATTGGTTCACTTAGCATGGACTGACCTTAGAAATTTCAGTTTAACATGGGGTCATAGATGTGTTGTGCCAAAGGAGGTGGATATGAGATGCTATTGTTTGGCTATCAGATCGCTCATTGGTTAGAGTTTATCCAGTGTGCTGAGGCATGTAATAGAGTCCATGTAGAGTTAACATGGTAATCAGTTAAGGTAAATTGCTTCAGTGATTGGAAAATAGGGAGATAATACTGTTCAAAATAAATCAATATTCTTAAATCTCTTTGTTTTTCATAATGTCACACTTTTAATTTCAATTTAATGTCGAGTGGTTGGTTTGTCAATTATTGTTATGTTGCCTGCAGTTGAAATGCTTTCGTATCTTTGTCCACCCACGTCATAAATATACGTATGTTGCCTTCAGTTGAAATTCTTTTGTATCTTCGTCCGCCCATAGCATAAATATACAAATGTTGCCTGCAGTTGAAATGCTTTCGTATATTCGTCTGCCCATAGCATAAATATACGTATGTTGCCTGCAGTTGAAATGCTTTCATATCTTCGTCTTTTTTTAACAGTTGATTACCCAAATACATTTTATTAAGTTTTTTTCTATTTTCGGCATTGCTTAACTCGATTCCTGCAAAAACGCTTGATTTCAGGTGATTCAGATTATTTTGAACTGTAGTTGTAAAAGGAAGAAAAAATTTAAGAGGGGCTTTTTTTATTGGTTCGATTATTTTTAAACCCAACTTCCTCGAAGCAATGTTACTTCACGTCACTTGGATGCAAGTTCACAACATGACAGTTCACATTCCAATGCTTTCATAATAGTTACATGTAAGTTGCTCTGATAAAGAGACCTGCGTTTTGCCTGTTTCTAAGATAGACTGATTAATGATGTATATAATAATATAAAATAAGTGTACAAATTATAAAATTTTCCAAGTATTTGTCAGAGGAAATTTTGCGGATTGAAAATACCCAACATCCTGTCGTTCTACCACCACTGTAATTGATTTATGAGTTAAGGACTTGCCTTAAAGCCTTGGAGAGATATATTTCCATCAGTATTGTCAATGATGTAGAAGTGAGATTTTCATCCTATTTGGAGGAGTTATAAACCAGGATTAGCTGGATTCCTTCATGATTTGGGGTATTTAGGTCAACAGGGCTGTAAATAGGGTATTCTGTAGAATATAGCTCCCTGAAGAAAACCCTTGACATGCCAATTAGTTGAGGTGTTAGGTTGGTCAAACCAGAGTCTTGTTTATTTTGTTCAGTATCGATAAGCGACCAAAGTACACATTGGCCGAAGCATTCCACTTATATCCCCAATCTTGGTATTGGCTGGAAAATGGTGAGACGTATATTCTCTAGTCATTTGACACCTCTTTTTGATTACTCTCAGTAGAGATTTGGGACCTGTGCCAAAGTGCTGTTCTACTTGTGGTTTTCTGTTGATTAACAGAGTTTCTTCAAATGAAGAAGAATGTTACAGTGAAATTGAAATATTGTACTCGTTACTTGCTGTACATGTACCTGTGGAATATAATGTATGAGGAAAGATTATTAATAGTTAGAAACTAGAAAAGAATACTTTTATGTATGTTGTCTTATTTTTATTATCAAAAGAAATGTAGAGTTTCAATTCAACCTCAGTATACTTGTGCTAAGAATGACAATAAGCCAAGTTTTGTTATGCCCCCCCCCCCCCTCTAGCCCCCAGACACACACACTCACCAACAAATATACAAAAATAAAGCACTTTTTTATTTGATCGTGTATTCATGGATAAACATTTCTACTCCACTTCGGAGAGCTTCATGTTGCCATGCTGCGCTCAGAGCTTAAAGGCTTTGTGATAGTCCTGTCTTGTGATTGTTTGTCACGTGTAATATTAAGGGTTGTTTCCTTATCCATTGTGCTGGCCCAACATTTATGAGTGAAATAACCTTCACTACGCCATATAATCCCAATCAAGCAAACATGATCACATTATGTAGATTCTGTGACATTTCTATCTCTCATACTCAATACTGTATTTCTATCAGAGCTAGTTTCATGGTAAATCTCTTTTGTGTCTATATAATGTTGTGATGATGACAATATCCTATATGTCTTTGTAGATCCTTCACATGTTAATGTCATCTGTGGAGAAGCAGCCATTAACTACAGGAGGCTCACCACTTCTAATACGCTGCAAGGACTTCATGACCGTGCGCTTCGTTATTCCTAAAGAGAGAGACTGCCTCGACATCTACCAGTCATTGTTAAAATTATCAAAGCCAGGTAAGACACACCAATCACAACTTATAGGTGTAATAACTCAAAGAAATATGTCCTTATTATGTAAAACTAATCCAGTCCTCAGTTATTGAGGTCAATGTGAGGCTTTTGTTCATCGAAGTTTAATAGTAGCACTCTTGCTAAACTTTTCTGTGGAATCCTTCACTGTAAACTATTCAAACCAAAAATTCAATTTTAACAGTATCTGTTACCAAGAATACAGGGATTCTCTTTTCATTATTGATAATTTGCAAAGATAAAAATGTTTAAGGTTTACTAACAAATTGATGAGAGACTTTTTCTATTGGGAGTTAAGCTTGTTCGAATATTAAAATCACATGTATGACATTCCAAAAGGCAATCTTTCAAATAATCAATAGGTACATGTAAGATGTATACTTGACACTGGTAGCACTCCTGTAAATAGACCAGACCAGACTTTTGTCTCCATTTAATATGAGAGGTCTGTTTGAATTTTGAATTATTTTGAATTACTTATTTAGTGATACATACATAAACTTGTCTGTAATAGTTGAAAATAACAGCTAAAATTGCATCTTAATTTTGTTCTGAATAATAATGGCACGTACCTTGTATTTTTATTTATTTCATCAATAGTCAACGGATTAAAACCCAATGGAGGACCTTTTTCTTACAAATGTATAAACAACAGGCGTTTGAGCCTGGATCACTTTTGAATACTGCCAGATATTTGTGTGTAATACACAATTACTTCTTTGATCACAAGAACGTCAAATCAAAATGGGACAAACAGTGGGGAACTTACAGCTGTAGTATCCTGTTACTTTCCTATAATCACCCCTGGAAAAAATGTAAAATTTCTTGTGACAAAAACAATCTTAAACATCATAACTTTATGCAATAAATTCAACTTTATTCGGCTCGACTTCAGTATTGAAGTTGGTTTTATATAAAGTTATAATAAACAAAATTCAATTTAAAAAAAAAAAATTCTCACCAGGCGTAGGATTTCACACGACCCATGGTCGCATGATTTTCCAGGCGTGCCCATAATCTCCAACACCTTGTAAATCTAATATTCAATTTTCAAACATTGTTCACAAGATCGAGTCCGTCTGTCAACCCTCAAGTATATGATTGAGTCACACGATTTGGCTCCGGCAATCGCGGGGGTGGTTTTTACGAGGTTTTTTCCTGGTTTTCCACTGTAATTAGGCCAGGAACATTGTTAAGTGGAGTATGACGTTAAACCCCAATCAAACAAACAAACAAATCAATTTTCAAACTTTTCCCCGGAGTGGGAGGTTTACTTGGCTATCCTTCAGTTGTACTTTACAATTGTTATTGATTATAAACACAGGCTGAACTGCAAAAATCTTTTTGTCACACCTAACAAGTTATTTCCATTAAATTGTTGTTTCCTGAAATATGATGCATGTATTTGAATAGATTGTTACTGTTATAGAGATAAAGGAAATCTTAAGTGCATTGGTCATTTACATGTAATCATTGAATCTCATCATCAAATTGCTGTTGTGAAAATACAACTTGAAACTATGTAAACTTCTATAACCTTTAGAAGGAAAACATTATCCCCTGGGCACAAATAATGTTTGTTATTTTAGCTCTATCCAGAAAGGCCACTTAGCGTAATAAACCATCATTCTCCACAGAATATTTATTTATCTCTAACCATGCCATGGAGAACCTGTTCTGTGTTTACCAGCTCACAGTCCTTTGTCATTGTTCTTGGTGATTGAGTCAATATTGAAATTGTCTGGGAGAGCATTAGTGATGAACAATGACAAGCTGCTGCCTACCTGTCGGAAACTGATCCTGGGCTCATAATGCTGATTCTGTTTACCTTTGTGATGTTGTCATAGGCTATGCTTAAATAATGAGGATGGCTAATTTTTGATTGGCTGTTCCCTGGTAAACAGACTCGTTAGCATGAAAAGTATTTCTTATTTCCTCCCAATGCGCTGTAGTAATTCTGTCGTTAAAGTTAATGTGCTGTAGTAGGTTGAGTCAAATTGACATTTCAATTTAAAGTCCAATGATAATAAATCCAATCTGACAGAGGATGTCGGTTGTAGATCTTCCCTGGGCCTGACAGAAGCGGCTTAAATTGCATTCTGAAAAAAAAAAAAGAATTAGTGACCACACTGATGAACATTGACAGGCTCCTTACTTGTCAGAAATCAATCTACATAATACTAATTCTCTTACCTTTGTGATGTCCACAATGGCTCTGTTTAAATAATGAGGATGGATTAGATGTTGTTTTCCCAGACTATATACATGTAAGGTGTGAACATGAGAGAGGCGGCTGGTAAACTTCAAAGAGATTTTGGTTTGGATTGTAGTGATTCCTACATGTATCTCAGCTGTAGATTATATGAGAACAATGAATAAGTAGATCCATAGCTCAAGCTATTTTTTAATAAAACAAACAAACAAAATCAAGTCAAATCTCTATTTATTGAAACTGTATGACCATTAGCATGGCAGTGACCATTAACTGAAGCCTGGAAATACAGGGTGATCAGCCCTCCAGCCATCATTTTTTTGGTCCTGTTGTGCTTTTAAGACAACATTATTAAGATCTGATGGGAAGTCTATATTTAGAAAATTGTTGCAGCACACAGGTTCCGATATGAGACAGGTTTATAATGGCAGTTGGAGTTTGTGTTTTGTCCATTTATTATGCCCTTAAGTAGTGTTTTTTTTTAATGCTATATTTAGTTTCCACAGTGCATAACTATTACTTGCATATTGGAATGATCTAGATCATAGGGTAATATAGGTCATACTTTGTTTTCCGAGAAGCCCATCACAAGGACCATTCAATTTTTTAATCCAAACTATAGCTATTCTTCAATCAGGTGCTGGTTCCTTTTTATACGGTACCTGTGTTTGTGTTTACAAAGCATATATATGAGGAATATTTAACATGTTAATTGTATAAATGATTAAATTCTTAAGTTCCATGTAGCATGATACTTATATAATAGGTGTAGTGTGAATTTATCCTTATACAAGTCTTAACATTATAGCGGATTTTTGATTTATTATTTAGTGTTTCTGCAGGGGGTATGTGTGCTGTACTCACCTCTGCTCTAGTTCAGTGAAGATATCTGACCTAGCTAATATGTGAGCATTTCAACAGAGTTAAGTTCATAGCGCTTTGCTGTTACCATATTGGATACTGCCAGATGAAACCTCCATACCAACTGCACATATCATACAAATTATTGACTGTATTTTGATGTTTTATATTAGCGTCTTACTCAGATCGGCGCTTAGTAATCCCACTCTGATATACTGTTCATAGGATCGAGTCCATCTGTGATTTATTTGAGGGAGTCCCATGATGTGGCTCCGGCAATCACAGGGTGGTTTTTACGAGGTTTGCTCTCGGTTTTCCATTGTTATTAGGCAAGGAACAGTGTGAAGTGGACAATTTGTTGTCATATAAGTGAAATACCCTTTGAGAACAACGTTAAACCCCAATCAAATAAGGTCCGCAACCGTGGCTTTGTGGTAGCATATACGATTAATAATCCTGCTAGGATGTACTGCTCACTGGATTGAGTCCACCTGTTGACCATCAAGTATATGAGCGAGTCACACATTGTGGCTCAGGCAATCCCTGGGGTGGTTATTATTCGATTTTCTGTCGGTTTTCAACCGTAATAAGGCAAGGTGCAGTGTAAAGTAGACAATCCATCGTCATATAAGTGAAATACCCTTGAGTATGACATTAAACCCCAATCAAACAAACAAACCAATCAAACAAAAAACAATCTAAGATGAAAATCATATTTATGTTTCATTTTTTTTTTCAAACATTACCAAGATAAGGAACACTGCATTTATTCAGCTAATAGTAACTACGTTATACATGTACATGTAAGCTTATGTCTTATCTTTAAGAACAAACTGGACAGATTAACATCAACATAAAAACAAAGTAAATTTAAAAACAAATTTAGTGATGCCTGCATCATTATCCCATCTACATCTCCCTTTCAGACAGTGAAAATGCCAGTCATAACGTTAACTTGATGAGCAAAAAGCATAAATGACTTTGAAATATAAGTTGTTTGTCATTCTCATAAAACAATCAGATTAGGTGACCAGTGATAATCAATTATTTCAGATCAGATCTTAAATGATGATTAGTCGTAGATCTTACTAGATAGAACCTTGGTATTATTGGTGGTACATAAAACAAACAAAAAATATGTTATTGTCGCAATGTGGTAGATTGACTAAAACTGGTGAATGGTGGTTAAAACTGGTGATAGCCTTAAGATTATGGGTCATAGATTGGATGGAAATGGATTATTTAGTGGCAGAGCTGACTAGGAATTGTGAATTAGTTGTACTGTTGAACATGGGGCATTCATGCAGATTTGGTCTCCATGAGTCCAGACATCCTGTATTTGACAGACTCTCTTCTCTACTGGATGTATCGATTGGGGTCTGATTGTAACTGTCAGTCGCCCCCCAGGGTAGGTTTTACCCTTCCTGCCTCAAACCATTGTCCAAAAGGTCTCTCGCTCACTAATATATCATTGGGAACAAAAGCTACGGTAAATAATTGCTGAGGTGCCTAAGCTTTGGTTTTGTTATTTTCCCTCTAACCATACTTCCTTACAAATCTGAAAGTGATATAAAACTGAACTTGATTCTTGGCAGATAATCAATATAGACCAATGGCATATAGTGAGTACCTCTGACACAAAAGGGTCAAACTACACTTCATGTATTTACAGTTGATATCTTAGTATTCACATTTGGTGGCTCATCAATATTTAATATTTATGTTTCACTACAACCCAAGAAAAACAAACTCTCAAGGACATACTGGTAAAGACAAACATCTCTCTGTATCAGCTCGCTCATAACTGTTATTAGTATCTGTCGATACATGTAGGCTCATGGGTCAATCTCTTTTTTAAGCTGAATCTGGTAAAATGACATTGATTAGCATTGATATAGACCAAACTTGTTAAATTCCATCCATCTGACAGTTGTTAGTGATAAATCCTCTAGCTTGACAAAAATTTGACATTCATATACAACAATAGTGTGTTTTCAAAAAATTTGAGGGGCTCTTCATTGCTATTCCTCTATTCCTTAATTTTCCCTTCTTGCCCATACATTCAGTGTGTCTCAAGATAAAACTGGTAGCATTCTGTGGATTACCATATGGGTAGTCTTCATTTTGGCATTCAAGCTTTCGCAAAAATTTCATTTCATTTTCAAGATATGTGAAGGTAGAATCAAACATCAAAGTATATATACAATTGGAGAACAATGTTTTTATACAAGTTGAGAAACACAGTGTGATCACCTTATACCTTGATCTTTACTCTACCCTATTGGTGGAAGTGGGGTTAATCTCTATTATGTGGAAAGCTAGGCTGACAGGCAGCAAGTATAGAATTAGTACATGATGAACTACTACCATCCCCCACGCACACCCTGTGTACGTGATTTCTTCTTGTGTCATTCTGACTCGTTTCGGACTTGTGTTTAATTACATTACCCTAATTTATCTAATTTGCTGATCAGAGCCATGAACAGTCCACTTGTTGCTGATGGTCGACCATCTGGGAATATAGCCATTATTTGTATCCTTAGAGAGGTTATATCCAACAGATTAGACTATTTGTCAGACTATGTGGGTTTGCTCTCCTCCAATATGTACTTTGCTTGTTACATGTATGGATTAATGATACCAACCTGTTCGAAATAAATCTTTACTGCAAAAAAATTTTTTTTTTAATTATTTTTAAAAATATCTGTTACATAAGTCTCTTCTGTATATGGTTTATAGATGATTATTTTAATATTTATGCTGAAACAAATATACAGCCAATGTTATTAAATGTGCAGAACAAACTGGTGCTGCTTTCATGTCACTATGCAAATAAATTGTTTCTCTTTGGTGGGGAAATATGACCTGTTCTCTTTGCAATCAGAATGTTATTGCGATGCTAAACTCTGTTATAAAATGCATATATAGGTAAAACAGGCATTAATATCCCTTGTTGAATTATGCTATCTTATTTTATAATCAAGCTATATCCATTTTATAATTGGATCATAAATATTGGGCAGTGCTTAAACTCCACTAAATCACTAAACAGAAGAGCTCCGGAAATACTGACCAATCAAATGTCTTCCTTGGCACATTAGGGTCATACGTCACAGGACCTATAGACTCTACTGTTTATAGAAGTGTTAACTATGACCGTTCACAAATGTGGTAACCCACTTTATACTCAGCAACAGTGTGCAACCACTCGTACATCAAATAGCCATTCTAGCCAGTGTTTTAAACTGCAAATCTACAATTCCACAGAGTAAAAACGTATTACTGTCTGCAAGTTTCAAATGGTTAAAATTCATAATGCTGTAATCTTTTATTAACCCCTAACACACAAGAGTGTAAGTTGCGTGATGTCATGAACAGGGTTGGCCACGCACAAAATGAAAGCTATCAATAGTCATACATGTAGGTATGTATATATTTTTTACGCTCAAGTGATTTTATAAAACGAAGAAACGATAAGAAGATATCATATTTAAGTGTGTTTAATGGGGACTGTTTAAGGGATAGGAGAGTTATTGCAGCCAGGAGTATCGCTTTAAGGTTAAGTTTTAATATTTTCTTTTGGGAAAAAGGTTATTCTTATTAAAGTGGGTAAAAATAATTTGAAAAATGGGTCAATTGATCACAGGCATGCACAATTTAATGTTTTTGGTTGAAATTGGATCTCCTTGAAAATTGAAGATATTGGGTATATTTTGGTGAAATCTAATATTTTATTCGATCTAAGCTAAGTGGGTTTCAGATTAGACTAATAACAGCCCCTGGGAAGCTGCGAGGAAGCCAGAAGGATTGAAGCCAGGAAGGGTGACAAAAGACACTGATGGAATTTAAAGCAAAATTTGTAAATGTGTTTATCAATTAAGCTGAAGTGAAACAAGGCAGGAAGCAAATTTGTCCAGTTAAGGCCGAGTGTTATTCTATAAAAACATCTGTTTACGTAAGCTGAGACATTGAGAAGTAACTGGGGAAATTATCAAGAATGTTATAATAAAGGATGCTAATATTTACAATGAACTTAAAATTATGAAATTTCAATTACTACACTGCATTTTATCATTTTTTATTGGTAATTAATTTGAAGTTTCCCCAAGGCTTTCCACTGTTTCTCATTTAAGCGATTTCTGTTCCGTCTAGTTTAATGAAATTGGAAGGTCCCTTAAGCTATACTGAAACGAGGGTAAAATTCTCTCCTGTACCTGAGAGAAGATCCTATTTTTGGATAGATTGCCTTACTGCTACTTGATATTGAATCACCGTAAGTATTGATTTCCCTGGAGAAAGACACAAACTGAGAAAAGATGGCACATCTGGTAGACGTGGAGATCTTTATAAGTGGATTAAATAACAGCTTAGGGACTCTCACAGAATTTTTACTTCAACCGGGTTCCGTCCTTTCAGGATATTGATTTGTACGGACTGAGCCCCAGTTTTGACTCGACAATAAGGACTTCAAAATTGTTGGCTGATTATTTTTTTAGGAACAGCACAGATTTCATTATAACTTTGGCACATGCGTGTGTGGTCATTCTCAAGTTTGTGCGCATAAATTACAACTTTTTTAATCAACATGCCTTTTTATTAGTAAATTCAAGTTGAACCTTCTAATCTGACCAATCAGTTACATAGTAAAAGTAGATTGAATGTTCCAGTGATACATCAGTATAAAGTTTTGCGTTGGATTCACTGTTTGACAAATCTTGCCGAGAATAACATTAGAATCCTGTGGTTTTATAGAAGAGGATTGGCATGCTGTACAGAGTAATCAGTTATGTGTGTTATAAAGACACTGAAGATCATTCTGTAAGACACAGGCTAACCTTTCTTTGATCCCAGTTTCTATCTAATTTTCTCCTGAAGTATGGCGTTGAACACCTAAGCAAACAAACAAAAGTCAAATTTTCTCATTTAAAAATGAATGTGTGCACCTGCAAGTTTGAACTTAATCAGACTAATACTTTCCAAATTAATGTTCCATCGTCATATAAGTGAAATACCCTTGAGTATGACGTTAAAAACCAATCAAACAAACAAACAAACAATTACAAATTAATGTCATTTTGGTTTATTTGAGTTACATATAATGCCCTATTATACTGAGAATTCCGGAGTTGCCTATATGATTATACAGACATTTCCCTGTTATCACAGATTATTACTAGTTAAGACAGTATGAACTATATATTATGGCTGCATAATAAAATGATTGATTGTCTGTGTCCAGGGTCCAGGTGCTCAAAAGAGTATTACCAGTCACTAACACTGGATTAAAGCTATAATAGTGGATTAGAGATAAACCTTCAATATTCTGTGATGTCATCTAATAGCGGATTAAATATTTAATCTCACTTCTAGCAACTGACCCCAGAGGTTAAATTGACCATGTATTGATGAATGTACCCTGTATCAGTGAGGTATATTTTTATTGTCTGGAAACAGTTCATGTGCAATTTCAGGTTAATAACAATTTGCCTTGTTTTATACATGTTTGTTCAGTGTTCAGATTCCAATTAAGTTGTAATTAACTACACAAACTGTTCGTAAAATGGTTATTAAAGCTAAATAAATAAATGGCAGTCTGCTCTTCTTGTGTTTGACTGCAGTTTAATGTCTTACTCAATGGTATTTTACTTATATGCCTTGTAATAATTAAGCAGGTAAAAACAGCTTAGTATAAAGTATAATTGTTAGTCTATATACTAATAATTAGTATATAACTTACTCCTAGAATCTAAGAGCCATCTGCAATCTGTTTCATATGCAGTACATTAAATGAATAATTGAGATTCTGCCACTGTGTGCCATCTGGTGCAGGATTCTTAATTCTTACATATTAGCTAGCCCTGACAGGCCTTCTGGTTTGAGGCGCGAGATCTACATGTACGTTAAAGCCTAGGACAGCACACCTCAAATCAGATGACTTGTACTGAAATAAACCAATACTAATCCCGTATAATCCAACACGTTCAGATTTGTGCCCAAACTATTTAGTTACGTGTAATTAAGGGTCTTATAGTATATTTGTTATTTGTGTCATTCTATGCACAAATCTAGTGAAGGTATTGATGTTATGTGACCATCGGGTGCCTAGATTATCCGAGAATATTAATTACCTTCTGTTTGGATCACCTGTAAAACTCCCAGTGCTCTCTACAATGCTGATCGATAATGGAATCACTCTCGCAGAAAGTTTATTGGGA
This sequence comes from Mopalia kennerleyi, assembly GCA_034783855.1. Taxonomy (NCBI): domain Eukaryota; kingdom Metazoa; phylum Mollusca; class Polyplacophora; order Chitonida; family Mopaliidae; genus Mopalia; species Mopalia kennerleyi. The sequence goes on along the minus strand of JAVFBX010105745.1, from coordinate 3,517 downwards.
AAATGTAATTAACAAAAGTTTGTTTACTGCAATAACACATGCTTATTTGCTTTGTTACATGCATCTGAGCGGAATGGTGTTTGCTAACCGATTGTATATCTATCGGCTATTAAAAGCGTGTGTCTATAGTAAGTAGGTAATCTGATAATGCAGTTTTAACTTTTCTGTTTATTTCCTGTGAACAGCCTACATTGATTCATCACTGACATGAATGGTTTTGTAAATTAGTGTGTTGTATTTGAAAGTTGGTGATTGGGAGGGAGCCTATCAGTCTCCTTTGATGCTCTCAGTGGGCAACATGAAGCAATTCGAATTGTGATGTCTTTGAACTGCATCCTGTCACTGTTCTTTTTCTGTAGCATCGAGGCTGAGTTTATAATAATGATGGGTTGATAAGCTGTTAACATATTGTGGATTTTTCCCGAGTTTCACAAACACAGAAGACAAAAAATCATAGATATCGGATACAAAAGTATTGATATTTTCAGTAATAATATGATATGGAGGTTCCAGATGCATACCTTATAACTTCTAGCAGTTGGGACAGAGAAATAGGCTTCGCCACAGGGGGTCTTACATGTTATTTACGGGACTGTCCCCAAATTAGAGTGTCCCAACAGCTATAAGTTATTGTTTCTTAGACAGGTGGGTGAAGTTTAACAGAGGCAGTATATTGAATTTGGGCAGTGAATGTATTCTATTGAAATGCAGGGAAGGAATGCTAAGTACAGAGTAAACAACACAGCAATATTGTCTGTCGGTTTGTTCTATTTGAATAAAAATGACTTCACCCATCGGACTGGCACGCTATCATGAGTGAAATAACGTTAAGTCAAAAAAGCCCAACAAACAAACTTTTGTGTCAATATATCTGTCTTCTGTACATTGGTGTTTTATATTGCTTATTTTCAGATGAGATTGAGGAGCTTTATGCCTTCCATTACACCTGTGCTGATGACAGTCCCAAGAGTCAGGGATGGGAGATGTTTGATGTTCAGACTGAATACCTGAGACAGGGTGTACCCAACGGTCTCTGGTCACTCACTAACCTTAACAAAGAATATGAGGTATGCTGACTGTTCATTTTTCTCATGTCAGGTAAAGTGTGAAATGAAAAACCATACTCCTTCTTTTTCAGCTAGCACAAATTTTATTTCACATAATACTTTGCATAATATTTTATGGCTTGTATTGGTGTGACTATAGTTGCTGTACATTACCGTAGGGAATTACAACAGGAATTACCTTCAAACACAGGATTAAACATCAATCAATCATACTGGGTGTAACATACTTGTACCTCCCTTTATTGACCAGTGTTAAAGTGGTGATGAACAATTGTTTGTTTGAGCCCTCTAGCTAACGGCAGTTCCTTTGAAGAGAAGCAATACTGTTTTTACTTAGCACTGATGAAAATTAACTTTTCAACATTATGGTCGCTTCACATTTTGGCTGTGCTAGTGTCAATCATTGTTAGAATACACCCCCCTCATATAAGTGAAATACCAGTTAAGCACGACGTAAAGCATCTGTTTGTTTGATTAGGGTTTAAAAGAAAAGTCATACTTGAGGTTATTTCACTCCCATCACTGTGTGCCAACCCAATGAAAGAAGGAAACCACCCTCGACACCACTGACAAGACAGGACAATTACAGGACAAGCACAGGATGTAATACAAAGATCGGCTCCAAGCTGACCTTAGCTCTCAGAGAATCAGGGCAATGGGGTAAAGAGTGGTGAGATAACATTTACAAGCTGCTATCAGAAGCACCAGCTGTGTCTCGCTGTCTTTGGCTAATCTTGTCTTAAAGTCTCTGTGGTTTTTTTCTGGGTAGCATTGGAAGAAGCTATTCTATCATGTATGTAGACAGTGTGGCTTCTGGACATACCCTATGTGCAGTGATTGATCATCCAGTAATAGTCATGTCATAGTGCTTGATCCTGCAAATGACTGCTATCAACTTCATGGATTTGTTCGGCATGAAGATTGAGCGAGAGATCAAGATAGTGTGAAGTGGATATGTGAAGTGAATAACAGATCAGCTGTTTGTTTAGTATTGTGTCAATAGCTGAAATAAGACGGTCATATCTTTTTTAGATCCATTGCACACACATATTTTATGAATCCGTTGTTTGTCCATCGAAGTCTGATGTAATTCATCAACTTTTTTACATATTGCACTAAAGTTTGACTGAATGCATTCAAACATTAACATTTTTGTCCCTAATTGATTGTTTGATTGAGCTTTAAGTTGTACTTTAAAGGGTTATTTCACCCATATGACAACAGGAAGCCCACCCCAAACCCCTGCCTCTTGTGCCAGCATAAGGATGTCTGTACTACATATAACCTAAGCCTTAGCCAATAGTACCTGATTAACACTATCTGATGATCTTTATGAAGAAAACTATCCTTGATCAATAGTACCTGATTAACACTATCTGATGATCTTTATGAAGAAAATTATCCTTGATCAATAGTACCTGATGAACACTATCTGATGATCTTTATGAAGAAAACTATCCTTGATCAATAGTACCTGATGAACACTATCTGATGATCTTTATGAAGAAACTTATTCTTGATCAAAGAGGAACAAGTTCTGTATGCACGCCTGTTGAACGGAATGCCAGACATGGATTCTGTTATATTATTGACATCCCAGTATAAAAGTTGTGAAATCAATGGCCATTGGCTCTAGGTTTTTACATGTTCATGTGTAATAGACTAATAGTAAGGAGCATGTACATGTATGGGAAGGGGAAGGCAAGATGTTTTACAGTGTGTTAGCATTTCGGGGACATGGTTAGAATAGACATCATTGTCATACTAGTTAATGGCCTATCAGACCAGCCAACAAGAACACAGATAAATATATTATTATCTCAGATTCAGTTATGCACATAACGAGTTGCTGATTCCATAAAATTCATCTTTTCCACATTGATGGGCAGGATTTGATGAGGTTGCCATGGAAACAGTAGTGTACCTCCCATTATTGATTAGTGTATAGGGCTGCGAGGTATTTAAAGGAGGCTTGAAGATAAGCATTTGTTACATGCAGGGAACTGTTTTTTGATGATCTTTTCGTGTTTTTGCAATAACGTTGATCTTCATGTAAACATGATACTGTTCAGATAAAGGCTTCTGGCACGCGACTGTCAAGTTAAGAAACTGTGGTTTTTATTTTTTGTTCAAACAATTGATGGTGACAAAGCTTTGTGTAAAAGGAGAAGATAAAATCTGTATTTATCTATGTTTGTAGATAACAAAAGACGCCATTTTGTTTGCGTCTTAAATAACATGAACTTAAACTTTAGTTGTGCAATAATTATTTGGCAGTTTATTAAGGATCATTTTTTTCTGGGTTCATTACATGTATTTTCACCATGAACTTAAAGTATATTTGGTCTAGATGACCTATAGGATAATAATAATATAATAATAATAAAGCTTTATTTATTGAGGGTATACAAAAACTCAGTCAACAGGATGTTGATCTTCCCTGAGGCCCT
>JAVFBX010105635.1:0-16137 GCA_034783855.1 Mopalia kennerleyi | reverse complement strand
AAAAGTTGACAGGCGGACAAACATATAGACAGACAGACAGAGTTAAAATATATATAACTATATTGCCTTTCTTTTCTGACTATATTTTCGTTAAGTCAGATTAATCAGTAGCCTGATATGAAGGTTTTCCTTCATGGGGTCTCCTCAGTGATGTGGTGGAAGAGGTCAATTCTTCAACGATTTTGGTTACTGGCCCTGGGGGTTTGAGACATCAAGACCTGCTGTTAACAGAAAATAATATTTTTTCTTAAAATCAGACTTAATAAAGTGGTCTGCTGTGCAATATTTTCACTTCTAACAGTATTTATGTCATTTACTAACAAATTTACTTAACCTAATCAATATTCCCAGTGATGAGTTTTAATAAGTAAAGCAACTTATGACTTCAATAAAAGATACATTTTTTTATATAAACTTATCTATTATTATCTTCGTATAAAGTTTACTCAACTTTCTAATCTACATGTACGCAACTTTGTCTTCTTTTTGTTTAGTCTACCACTTTCATTTCGGTCTGTTCTGCCATTTGTTTTTACTCAAATGCATTTAGAAAAAGAAAGATGTGGTCAGCTTAGTCATTCAAATTTTCAGCTTGAATCGGCTATGTTTTCATTGTGCAATCTCCTGCGCAAGGAGGTACGTTTTAGTTTCATTTCAAGGTTCAAGCTGAACGAATGACCGGAGATAATAAAAAGTGGCGTATATCTCATTTTAGTGACAGGAGGAAGCTCGTAAGGTATACTATAATAATAATAATAAAACTTTATTTGGTGAGGATAATAGTTTACATAACAAACACTCAGTCAGCACAAAGGCTGATCTACCCTGAGGTAGATCTAACCCTGTATGATTGTTCTCAGTATCTAATAGGGTATGGGTAAGCTTATTTAACGTGAAACTCCGGGCTGCAATAAAATGCATATAGGTAAAACGGGCATCATTTCTTGTGTTGAATTATGCTCTATAATTTAATAATAGAGCTCTATCCATTTTATAATTCGATCTTCAACATTGGGTAATGTCTTGGTACTTTTATCACTAAACAGAAGAGCTCCACAAATATTGACCAACCAAATATCTTTCTTTTCAAAAAAGGTGCCTAACGTATGTCACGAGACGGTGACCTATAGACTATTTATAAAACGGTTGAGCTTGGACAGTTCACACATGTTATAAACCCGTAACACACAAGAGTGTGAGTTGCGGAGACGTCATAATGTCAGCCGCCAGTGTCCGTAGGTTGGTATATATCTGTAACCCTCAGGTCATTTTATAAAATTAATAAACGATAAGTTGATGCCATATTTAAGTATATTAAATAGTAACCTTTCAATTGATATAGGGGTTGTTGCAGCCCGGAGTATCGCTTTCAGTTGTTATCCATACTTTAAAACATGAGTACAAAAAACATGGAAAGACTAATAGTCTTTCCATGTTTTATGTACTCCTGACTTCTAAATGCCGTTTGAAGAATCTATAAAGATCTGGCTTATATTTGGCATCAAAATGGGCAAATTTTGTCCACAAAATAAACTCAGGGTCCAACAAGACCATAAGCTTTAATCCTCTTCTTTAAAACCCGCTCTGTAAATTAAAATTTGAAGAAAATGTAAAGAAAAGAGCTGTGTTCTTCAAAAACTAGAATAAAGGCATATGTGTACATTAACCTTTTGGTTTCCTGTCTGCCTTTAGTTTGTCAAGTCTCTCCGCTATTTCCATGTCTTCTTTAGAGAGGTTTCTATCTTTATGTCTGGGTGTTGGTCTGATGGCTGTATGAGGCTGAGATGATGTAGAAACTTGGGGATTATGTAAGTTTGCCATTCTTCTACACATAAACACAAAATCAGGTATTTTAATTAGCAGATTTTAATGTACATAAATGGAACAGAAAAATACATTTGTCTTAATAAAATTAAAAACCCATTAGTAAGTTCATTACCCCCCAAAATTTCATTTGGCTACAAGACAAATTTCTAAAAAATATAAACATTGGACTTTCTTACACTTATTGATTAATTAATTGATTCATTGGTTAATTGATTGATTGATTGATTGATTGCTTGATTTATTCATTTGTTGATTGACTGATTGATTGATCGGTGTTTAAAAACAATGCTCTGAGCTATTTCACTCAGTTGCTTAAATACTGGACGACACAACGATAGAATTGAAAATTGAAGAAAAAAAAAAGTTTCTGTCAAGAGAAAAAGACATTATGACTTAGTACAGTCAGTGATGGACAAGAGGCTAATTTCATTTTGACATGTAACTTACTTTCTGTAAGCCTCAGGGGGAGATTGAGGCCTCTTGGTGGGTTGAGATTTCCTAAAAGAGAAAAACAAATAAAAATTAAAGGCTTTCATCACATGGAGTATTATATTAATTTAATTTAATTCAAAGACTTACTTTCAAATCAGTATTGAATACTTATCTTTGATAACTGATAGCTACCCAAATACAAACTATAACCATTAATAAAGCGGTGAACAAATCTCTGCACCCCTCATCTGTTTTATATTTTGTACTCGAGAGTATTTCACCTATATGAAGACAGCTGTCAGAGTGAAATGGAGAACAGTGTCCATTTCACACTGTTCCTTGTCTAAATACCGTGGAAAGGCAGGAGGAAACCTCTAAAAACATGTGTTGCGATTGCTGGAGCTATATCATTTGAAATACCTGATGTTCGATAGACTGCCGTAACTTGTGAACAGTGTGAATATTAGGCTGAAACGCTAACCACAAGTATCTACTGTTTTATAAAACTTTGAAACATCAGACGGTAAAACCAAATACTACTGAAACCGTTCTTAGTAAAAATCTTAAACAATGAGGCACAGCTTTTCATTTCAATGCATGTTATTCAAGTTAAACAAATTCATTTGGTGTTATGCCGATTAGACCTTTTTAACTTAAAATTCCCCTCATTTTTTTTCTGTCGATCAATGTCAAATCAAATCATTTGGGAAGAAATAACTGAATCTTTATTCATAAATTTGCATCCAGGTCATCCAAAATATGTATAAAAATATAATGCTTAGGCCTAAATATATTCCTGCTTTCTTCATAATAAGAATAGCAAAAACAGTTCCCTCCATAAATAAATCCAGTGTTCTAGCAAGGCCTTAAATTGTATATGTCGACTTACCCAGTGAGAATGTCGTAGCATTTGTTGCAAACACTGTGCTTTTCATTCTTTAATTTCGGAACTTCTGTCCTTTTAGTTAAACATTTACTGCAGAATGAAAATCCACAGTTTCTACAGCCATGCTGGAAAGAGGAAAAAGATAAAATCACATTAGTGTCAAGTATGAGGTTAATCTGGTTTTAATCTCAAGGAAGTAAATGCTCTACTTAAATTTATATTCAAAATTAAGGAATCTGATCAAATTATTAATTTATTTGTGTTTGGCATCCTGTAATTATAAGCTTACCTAATTTGCTTTCAAACTACAATGTACTTTGTCCTTAACCAATTCATACCATGACATTTTCGAGAGACTATTTCTAACCATATTTTGCACTACTGAGTCTTCCATTCAAATGTGGCTATTACAAACATAAAACTGTTATGCTTTTTTCTTTATCATTATGTCTGAAGAGGAAAGCCATGTAAGTTTGTTAATTATGCTTTGTTTGTTTGTGTTTTAACATCACAGGCCTCTTCAAGAATATTTCATTCAATATGAAAATGGATTGTCCCCTACTGGGCCTCACTTAAAGGAGAAGACCACCCCAAAACCATATTCTATAAATATGTAAAACTTTTTCTGTGGAATACAATACATTAATTTCCATTTTCATAACCTGATCCTAACTCTGGTTATCATCAATTAAAGAGGATCACACAAGCATCAGTTGACTCATAAAATCCTGTGCTGCTAAGTTTTCCTGCACTCTGGTTGGTCAGCCAATTTTGAACTATCCAAAGATAGATCAGTGAAGTCTGTTGTACACAGGCTTCGATGATTCAAGTGGTTCCTGTGTTCCTCTTTAATGGATGATAACTAGAGTTATGATCAGGTTAGGAACATCGTAATTTTTGTATTGCATTTGACAGAAAATGTTTTACTTATGTAGAAAACACGGTTTTGGGGTGGTCTAGTCCTTTAAGGTTGAATACAATGGAAAACCAAGAGGAAACCTTTAAACAATCAGTCAATCATCCCCTCGATTGCAAGAATTACATCGTGTGACTTACTCAAATACTTGATGGTGATAGATTGAACCTATAATGTCACATGAGGAAAGATCAGATGATCAGTCAACATTACAAATAATCGCCTAAAATAGCAGAAAAGTCTAAATTTGTTAAGTTGAAATTAGAAATTAAAACGATATTAATTTCGCACTGTGGATAACTATCTGTCTAACACTTTGGATGGGTTGTCATTAGACTCTCAACAGATTGGTATATAATGTTGACGGCTTGACATGATCACAGATTATCCCAAACGATGTCACATTCACGGTACAACAACGACAAAACATTATTTTTTCTCAAGACGTTCCCGTCTTTAAGTACATCATTATTAATTAGTTCCGACTTGTGTTTATAATTTACCTCTTTCTTAAACCTGCCAAATCCAGTTCCACACTGATAACATTGGCCAGACATATCAATTGCTCAACATGCAACCAAAAAAGCAATTGATCTTTTCCGCACCTGTCAAAATTTGTTTTGATAAACACGAACAGGAAGTTGTTTTATCACGTGGGATTGTTGGGAGTATTTAGTAATTAGTTCCTTATTTCCTTTGTTCACTTGGAATGTCAAGAAAGCTTTTAATACCAGAGAACATTAATGCAAAAGGCGGCACTCAAATTTACCTCAGTATTTCAAGGAACCGGTTTAATAAAAAAACAAAACAAATGTGCTGATGAGCTTGATCTTCGAAAAAGAACTGCTCATGTGTACATATAAGAAACATGGCTCTGCTGAGGAAAGCATGCTGTCTCGCCGGAAGAAAACGAACTGTCTTTCAAAATGTACGTTCAGGCGTCCTCCAGCTTATTTAAGTAACATGCATCGGGACATCTGTAGAATATTTTACGATATAATATCAAATCTATAACAAACATTGAACTAGCCATATGAAATTCAACATAGGCTAGGCCTAGATCTATATAGGCCTAGGCTATAGGCCTACTTGTACCGGTATATAAATTTATCTAAATAAGGCTTAGCCGGACTACATTGTCTGAAATATATAAGAGATACAGAACTCTGAATCTACTATATATTAGACTGATAGAATCTGTCTCAAACGCAAAACGGTACCGTTCCCATCCAAAATCTCCAGGCTGGAGTGTCCGTTTAGGCTTTTAGCATGTGCTATAAGCTTAGGCCTATAATGACGGCGCATGTACACAGTACCTGGATCTAGGCTGGAGAATGTAGGCCTGCCTTGAAATTAAAAACTATATTGCTGTGTTTTGGGGTTCAATACCGAATATCACAACTTAAACATAAAAACTCACAAACTCACAAAGGAGTAGCAAATAATCCCTGGTACAATTATTGTTCACATTTGTTCATCGAAGAGTGACCGTGTAAAAGATAAAAAAAATGTCACCCCGTTGTCCTCACAGTGTCAATGCATCCATAAACAAACGGACATACTGGTGACCAACTGTGTTTTCAAACAATGACATGAGTCCCGCCTGTTAAATTTACTGATTAACGGCTATGCTTACTCGAATGCAAGTGCAATACAGATGTTTGTCTTAGAAAATATGCAATAAAATAATAAGTTCAGGTCTAAAATCACTTGTCTCCCTTTAATAGGCATTCATGATAGTATAGGGTATATTGTCAGTAATAATATGTCACACCAGCTCAGTAAATCTCGGCGATTTCCACAAACTTCCACTTCTCTGACAAACTCAAACATAGTCTTTGTTATTTTTTGTCACAACATCTCCCCCCTTCCCTCAAAAAGCCCATATAAATCCAATTCCATCATATATTAAAGTGACATTGGTCAGGTTCCATTCTCTACAGTACCTGGTAGTAATTGGCATTTGGCTCAGGTTTAATATTATTAACTTTATGATTCATTGACAAATGATCAAAAATCAATATGTTATTTAGGTGTATCCCATGGTGCAGCAAAAGTCCATATGATTATTCAGTCATTCAGGCATAGTTTTAGCCAGAGGGGTGTCTCGGTGTCTTTGAGACACCCAAGAAGCCATTTGAGACACCCTGTTTCAGCCAAATTTAACATGGGAAAGATAGGGGAAGAGTAAGATGAGACACTTCTGTAACTATCTGTACAAATGATTTGAGACACCATCTTCTTGATTTCTGGCTAATAGGCGTCTCCTTGCTTTCAGCTTTTGGTCCAGATTTTACCAGTTCGCAGCCAGGTTCCTTTGCCAGTATGCAGGCAACCCATTTTACGTATGTCAACTTACACCGATTATGAGGTTTCCACAGAAGAGTTCAAATATGTTGACAGATTGATGCCAATAGAAGTTGTTCCCACTCCACCTCCTCATGAGAGTTACCCCACTCCTTCTGGTTGGGTACCTCCAAAAGGTTTGTCCACTGTTACATCAGAATCAGATGTTATGTTTTCAGTAAATGTTTTAATCTTAACAGATCCAGTGAAAGGGATCTTACTGTTTCTCTCAGAGCTTAGGTCCGTCTGTCGACCATCAGGTATATGAGTGAGTTACAAGATGTGGCTCTGTCAATCACAAGGCTGGTTTTTACGAGGTTTTCTCCTAGTTTTCCACCATAATAGGGCAAGGAACAGTGTGAAGTGGACAATCCCTTGTCATATTAGTGAAATACCCTTGAGAACGATGTTAAACCCCAATCAAACAAACAAACAAAACATAGCTTAGGGGCAACAGGAAGACGAGAGCTGTGTTTTTTCCCAAGCCAGTCTCTATATATATGACAACCTTTGTTTAATTGAATATTAAGATAATCTGAACTGTACATCAATTGCATCTGTCAGTCATGTGATCCTGCATCCCCACATCTCATTTCACAATTGCATAAAACAATATACTAAATATGACTGAATCCAAATAAGTGTATCGGCCCTTGTCGGGGAACTTCCTTTTGCATCTAGCATTTCAGAGCAAAACAGCCTCAACAAGCTGGTATGTTTGTGATGTCTTTGTATTGCCATCTGTGATTGTCAGGTCTTGTCTTTGTTGTCAGTGTCATCAAGGACGATTGCTTTCACTGATTGAGCACATGCTGTCATATGAGTGAAATCACCTCATAGTTAAGTACAAAATAAAACCCCAAACAAGCCAAAAAAGTGATATATAAACAAATGTTGAACAGTTAAAGATTTATTAATTTTGATAATTTAATATTAAGATTTAGCTCTTTGACTATGGAATATTTTTCCTAGTCTATTGTGTTGTATAACGTTTGCTTTTGGGCACTAAAGCTAATGCTGATTGGTTAGGTTTGAGATGTTGTGGACGAATAGCCAATTGGAGGTAAGTTTACAATGAGTACATGACGAGCCACTCCTAGCTGCTTACCGCTTTTTCTGAAGAAAATCTGAGCCACTGCTTGTGGTAGCCAAAGAGTTAAGGGCCTTTTTTGTTGTTCCACAGATTCAGCCAAAATCCTGCCGTATAATGTAAGGAGAACAAGGAACCATAATCTACCAGTGTTTTTTGAACAGAGAAATACGAGGAAGTTGACTAAGGTCAGAGGCATTCTGGGGGATATATGGGTGAGTGGAGCATATGTGTGAACAAACAGTTTCAGAACAATTATTATGTCATTAGGAGCTTACAACTTAGTCCAGTTATTGAATGCGATATCATGTCACTTATGTCATTAAATGACTTGTGGCTGCAGGGAGCTTCCTGTTGTCAGAGTCACAGTGTACATGTAGCAATGCCGTCTCAGCACTGGAGGAAGTATCACTTTCTAAGAAAGCTGAACATTTTATATGTATGGTTGTGGTATAGTGAAAATTCATGGCCGAATACATCACCATCTTGTAAGAACTCTGTCTTGGGCACAGAGTTGAAGAAATTAAATAAATCAAAGACACTTTAAATATGTCAGAAGATTACCAAATATTTATGTGAAGCAAATCTACAGTTAGGCACTGAAGCCAAGTCCTAATGTTAAAATGATTGATACTACTGACTTATTGACCATTGCTGTGTCTTTTTTAAATGTGCTATTTATACAAGGATTTCAGCTTCCAACTGATCTCAACAAAAAAAAGTTTAGTTTTGTCTTAAAATCTGTTTAAAAAAAGAGTTTAAATTTCATTGCAATGTATTGAACTTCGATTTGAAATCAAAACGATGTTTTATTGAAGACTGCATTGCAATAATCTGTCCTAAAAGTGAATATACCCTTGAGTATGACGTTAAACATCAAACAAACAAACAACCAATGTACAGGTCTGGAGTGTTAGTCCCTAATTCACATATCAGATGAGTGAAAATGGAATACCCTTCAATATGAGGTTAAAAGCCAGTCATACAAACATTTTACCCATAAGCATGGCCTTTAATAGATGCGTACCAGTTACTCAATCAATGTATTGTTATTGTTTTATCTAGGCATTTGAAGCTGACCTGAAAGCTTACTTAGAGGAGAGAGCCCAGAAAAAGCTGTACACTCAGGTCCATGAAGTGGCACGTGTAGTGAGAGTCAAGGGAAGTTTCCTCCAGGATACATCAGACTTTCTCGTGAAAAAAGGATTCTAGCTGTCACCTTAGAGGCAGTTGAACTGTTGATGTTTCAATTACTGAAAGTAGATCTGTTCACAGTGCACTGAGGCGCAGTGATACATTGAATGCCACTGTTTAATATATAGTGAGTAAACAGGTAACAGGATTGGAACAATTTAAAGGGTTGTTGTTTCACTGAAAGTAGTTCCATTCTTTGTGATGAATCATGTTGGTGCAGTGATACATGCTACTTGACATTGTTTAATGTTTAGTGAATATAAGATAATGGGATTGGAGCAATTTGAACTGATGTTGTTTCACTGAAAGTAGATCCGGTATGCTGATACAGATTGTGTGGACGACTTTGACCCTGTCTTATGATTAGCAGAAGTTAACGACTGACATACTCTCTAACTGTACAGATTCTACTCAGGGTTTTATGAAAATTTAAGACATGATCATTACAATGTTATTAACAGCAGCATTTGAACTTATGAATTTGTTATAAACAACAACCATTAAATAAATAATTTTATTTATGTAAATCTAGTTTTCTCGCTCGACAGTGTCCACAGTTTACTAACCTGCCTGTCTATAGATCTGGATTCAGGATGCAGCCAGATCTTTTTAGTGGGTGGTACTGTGTGTGTTTTGTTCACACTCTTTAAGTCGAAAAGAAAAAAAAAACTAACTAAAGTTCTCGTCAGCACAGTGGGTGGTTGCATGGTTGGATGGCCGGAATAGCAGATGTGTATACATCTCGTTATTATCATGTCTCCTCATTGTTTGTTGCCAGTGAAGAACTTGTAGCTTGTGGATTCCTTCACCCTCTGGACTGGCATGCCATCGTGCTGCCAAAGAGCTCCCCTGTTCCGCCAATGATAGGGAATGCATTTCCTTCAAGGTATTACAATCATGCAGAAAAATTTAATATGTCTGCATAAAGCTTGTTAGAGTTATTAATATGCGTATTATAGTTCATTAAGCTGACAATATCCTTCTCGTTTTATGTTGTTTTATATTTACATCAAATTTCAAAATATTCTGACCTTTCAATGTGGAGTTATTGTGTTTAACGCAAATTTGCTTGGAAAGCTAGTTGAAGTAATTAATATGTATGTAAAGAGCTGACCAGATAATATCCTTAATATCATTCAAATGAGGCTGTCTTCTCAATGGCAGTAAGATCGAGACAATTATTATGTAATGTTGGCTAAGTGACTATAACTGCTGCCACTCTCATCCAAAGACAAAATGCGAAGCTTATTTGCCCTCTGGTTAAGGGCAGTTTGTTTGAAGAGTAGCAATCCTGTCTTTACTAAGCACTGGAGGAAAATTAATTTTCCAACATTATGAAAACGCTTCACATCTTGGTTGTGCTAGTGTCAATCATTGTTGGACTAGGCCGTCATATTAGTGAAGCACCCTTAAGCCTGTGGTAAAACACCAATCAATCAATCAATCAATCAATCAACCGAAGCTCATCTGATGTGATAGTCGCCCCTGGCCGTGTCTAGCGTATGTGCTTACTCATTCTACTTCGATGTACCGATCACGGAATCGAGTCCGCCTGTCGACCATCAGTTATATGAGTGAGTCACACGATGTGGCTCCGGCAATCGCAGGGGTGGTTTTTACAAGATTTACTCTAGTTTTCCACCGTGATTTGTCAAGGAACAACGTAAAGTGGACAATCCGTCGTCATTATAAGCGAAAAACCCTTGAGAACGACGTTAAACCCCAATCAAACAATCCAAGGATAGATCACTTCCGCTGTCTTGTCCATGAGTTATGACATTAAGATTATAATAAAAAGTCCCCTATATAAACTGCCTACGGTCAATCCTGGGAATCACCGATGATGTTATGACAGTTTTCTTGTTAGGAGAGCACTCATTGATCTACATTCTCAGTACATTCAATGATTTACTTCCCACATTTAATACAAATATAGGCTATCACAGATTGAAACTGTAAGTCATGGAATATCAGAGAAGGTACCAAGGATTGCCATAATGTGTGCCGTAGGTATATGTAGATCAAAGTGGCATAAATAGTTCAAATTTAATTCGTTTATAACATTGTTGACACAGATTGAATTTAAAGCAAATAACACACATAGTCGAGAAGCAATATTTAAAAATAATTGTTAATTTTCTGGCCCGCGGGCGTGGCGAAGTGGTTAGTGAGTGCGCTTTCTTACGCCTACCACGATGTACCGTTCACGGGATCAAGTCCGTCTGTTGACCCTCAGGTATATGAGAAGATGTGGCTCCGGCAATCGCGGTGGTGGTTTTTACGTGATTTCCTCCCGGTTTTCCACCATAATAGGGCAAGGAACAGTGTGAAGTGGACAATCCGTAGTCCTATAAGTGAAATTCCCTTGAGTACGACATTAAACCCCAATCAAACAAACAAGTTAATTTTCTGCAATCAAGATATTATGCAATTTTTTTCTCATATTAAATATTCAGCCGTTTTCATATTAAGCAGTGAGTTTCAATAAGTAGTGTAGCAAAGATGACCGAAGTAAAAACTGCGAACTACGATACATTATAACTGTTTCAATATTTCGGTATATTTTTAAAACCATCTTCAATAGTTTGTTATTTGTCCACCGATATTTTAGTAGACGGATGGAGGAGCTAGAAATGCTACTGTCCGCCTGTCCTTCTATCGTCCACACAAGACAATATGGCCGCCATTTCGTAATTGTACAATATTCAAGTAAGTACGTGTTGTGAACTGGATATCTTGAAAACAAATTCATGGATAAACTTTTGACTTCGAATATATGCACGTAGCTTCATTCCATAAAGATTAATCTTGGGATTGTATTTCACCACCAATATGGCCACCATTGCTTCTCTTAACAATACTTACAGCTGTTTGTCGTGTGAACACAATAACTTGCAAACAAATTCACTTGTGAAGTTAATAATAAAAAGGTAGCTTCGTCCCGCTAAGGCGACAGATGGGATTGTATTTGACCAAATTCCGCAAAAATAATATGGTCATATTGATTTAGCTTTGCTAATTTCATTCATCACCGTCAGGATTAATTTCCATCAAATCCCACAAAACCAATATGATGATAATTAAGCATCATGGCCTTAACTTTACGAGACCATAAACTGGTCTGCATTTAAATAGGAAAAGGTGATTTAAGTTTAACTATGCATGGTTGTCAACATTTATTTCTTCTTCAAAATAACCCTGTAGCGGGTGACGTGCTATAGCAAATTGTTTGATTGGGCTTTAACGTAGTGCTCAATGATATTTCACTTAACTGACAACGACTTCATCTTCAGTGAAAATATTTACAATACTAAGCAAGTTCTCTTTATATTTCCCGAAAGTTGGGACTTTGTTGTATAATTCAGTCTTGATGCCCAAAGTTTCACAGCTTTCTTCCGCGAAAATCCAGTAGATCAAACAAAATGTCAATATTTTTGTGTTCAGTAAGTATATTTTTGACCGATGCCCGACATAGGAATTTTCAGCTGACAACGTAAACGTGTACAAGTGGTGTTGTTCCATTCACAGTGGCCATTCCGGATAAAACATATGACATTATGACACATACTCCTTTGATTCATATACAATTATCAGTTTTATCCGTCTTGGTATATATACATACACCATAAAGATAGTTTCGGTTTTGATGACATTTTATTACATCCAACACATACAAGCCAGGTGTCTGTGATACGTCGGCCTATCAACACATGTCGCGCTGACACGTGCTAGATAAGACCAGTACATGGCAGTCAATGGCTAATTTCTTATCTAAATTTTTATATCACTGAATAAAAAACGTCTATTTTGGAATTATTTTCCATAAGTCCGGATTGTGAGGATGCTTGTGTCCACGCTATTCTTGTTGACAGCCGTTGTCCTTCAGGTGGCCTATGGTGAGTCGCTGCATGGGTTGGCCTATATAGTCTACTATCGAAATAATTGATGTGTGATCTTTTATAACAGGCGTCCAATCACTGTATATTGATAGAACTGACCAACGTGATGTTGTTCACACAAATTATATTCTAACGTACATAATAAGGCATGTTTTTATAGATGAGATGTGGGTGGTTGGAGGGAGCTTCCGGGTGTTGATAAAGCGAAGACCGAAAACAGTCTACAGATCATTCTAAAATATAATCAATTCTATTTCCTACTTCGAGACATTTACTCTCCGATACACCCGAGGAATGCGAAACCCAGATTCTTCGGATAATAGAACTGTTGCGACACTTTTCGTTAACCTCCATGGAGGTATACCTCCATGGTCAAACCATCCCATACAATGTCCGCATATTCCAATGAAGGTCTGGCGAAGCTTGTAGACATTATTTGGATACTTTTTCTATTAAGACGGTTTCTTTATTCCACGTAATAAGGATATTCGAATGTTGGCTTTTAATATTAAATTATCAATATGCTTATTCCAGTTGGCGCGGTTACTAGAATTTACGACAAGTGTCACAAGTACATGTTGTCCATTAACATCGACAACACATTTTATATCCAATGAAATGTAGTCATTCTAATTAGTGTTAATGTTTATTTACTATATATCTCTTGCATGGACACAATTCATTTAATGGGGTTGTTTTCGTTGTTGGAATTTGTATGATTGCACCTTTTATTTTAATACTTTGTAATTATCTTGTTGCTATTCATTTAGGGACACGAATACAGCAATATAAGAAACTAGTTGAAATACATTTCAATATAAATATAGCTTTTGTTCAAATGGCGTTTTTGATTTCAAATGTGCACAACATAAGGCTTGGTGTATGGATAATACATCTGTAATTATTATACTACAACGTTTAAGTATGCCTTATAGCTACAAGTTGTGGTTTAAGTAATACTCGTATAAAAGTATTGTCATTTGCACAAAATAATGTTTAAAAACTATAAACATTGTGTTAAATGGACTAAACACATTGCTTTTAAACAAAGCATTTAACTTACTTTAACACTATGTTTAGATATTGGCTATTAACTCATTATTGAGTTTAAAAGGTGTTACAGTTTCGCGTTTATTATTGCGTTTAGAACCTAAATGTTTGCATTAACAGTGAACAAACCATTTCTGTACAGACGCTGATAAATTAAGCGAGGTTTGCCGCAGATGGCCGTTTTTAACTATCAAATCACTCCTGTATAAGCCTTTATCGTCTAAACCAAGACACATACTCTGATTGGTTCATGGTAGAGTTTCTTTATAGACAGCTAGTTAAACGACCACGGCCTTTGCTTGCCTTCTTAGAGTAAGAAAGAGGCCCTCTAAAGACAGTATGACAAATAAGCTTTATATGTAATATACACGCACGATCTTAGTCCCATTAACAGGTCCTGACGTCATTACAGACATGTTAATTGGCAGTGGCGCCACGCTTGTTTGTTGTAGACTTTGATGTGTTTTGATTGGCCTAAGTGTTTCTACCATAGTGCAATTAAATTTTTGCCACGTTTTCCCATCGAATTACAGCAAGGGATTTTAATGTGGAAGTCTTGTCTTACACATACTGACCCTTACATAGGAAGATGGCTTAACAGCGGCTGTAACAAAATGATTTTATAAATAAATATCTGTTGAGCCATGACCAGTAGTCTAATATCATAGCAGTTCTCATTGGTTTAGAAATATAGTTGCCAATCGTGAATTCCGCACCATATTTGACGTCGTTGTTCGCCTGCCCGTTTGCTATACAATAGTCTCAGCTCACGTAGCAAACAATGTGTTGTTTCTATCTAATCACTAGTTTTTCTCTCACTTTTTTCAATTAAAGGAGTGAATTTTCTAAAGGTCCACGGTAACCATTTCACTTACAAGGGAGAAAAGGTGTTCCTTTCTGGAGCCAACCAAGCCTGGGTGTCCTATAGCTATGACTTCGGCAACAGAAACTATCAATGGCGGGGCAAAGATCTGGAAAGGTACCTGAAAGAACTTCACGAAGCCGGTGGAAATTCTCTCCGTAAGTTTTTTAAAGGAAACGGTAAGGAGCCGTCTCTCAAATCGTTAGACGAAGCTTCGATGATTTATCTCTCTGTAAGTTTAAAATCCAATATGATTGGGGCAGCAGTTTGTGATATTCAGTCACATAGTTTGGGTATGTAAAAGTTTGTTCAAGTCCTGCACTATGACGATGGTTACATTCTTTTTGTAGGAGGAGCTGAGCTAAATGAAGGGAAATTGGTGGGTGTCTTTCAATAATGATCTCTTACGAACTGTTGGTTTACGATGAATTGAATATTTTTACGACCCCATTAATTATAACTGTAATTTCGCCTGCAGCACTATCACATTAGTGGTGGTGATGCAGAACCGTTCACTCCGGTGTCTAAAGTTGTATGCAGGGTCTGGTTGTCACCTTCACATTTGTATAATATTTAAGTTAGGCGAAATCAGTTATTGACTACCATAACTTCTTCTCTTTTCTGTACCAGGAATTTGGATTCACGGAGAAGGTGCCGTTTCTCCAAATTTTGACACACACGGCTACGTCACTGGTTTAGATGAGGAAGGTACGTTTTTGAATGAGATGAAAACTTATCTGACCAAAGCCCAGGAATATAATATCCTTGTGTTCTTCTGTCTTTGGAATGGGGCTTTGGTACAGCAGCCAAATCACGTTAAACTAGACGGTCTCATTAAGGACACATCAAAACTTCAATCGTACATCGACAAAGCCTTGATTCCATGGGTGAATGCCGTCAAAGGGTTCCCGTCTGTTGGAGGCTGGGAAATTATCAACGAGCCAGAAGGAGAGATTATCCCCGAATTGATGAACACTGACCCCTGCTTCAACACAACATCTCTGCGCAACAGTGGTGCTGGTTGGGCTGGGAAACTCTACACGGCATACGAGTTCCAGAGGTAAGACAAAGAAAATCATAACAACTGGTAAACCAAGTATACCATTCACAAGAACATCATGGTTAATTGGTTGGTTGCTTGTCTTTCACGGCGCATAAAGTCTCCCATGGCTATTCAAGAACACCATGTGACAGTTGATTAGCTAACAGTTCTACATAGCTGTGCCGGTACTATGGCGCCACAAAGAACTAACTTGGAACCGCCACAACTGACAAAAAGGTTGCATATGTCTGACACAATCCAGACTTACTATGTCCCGAAAGGCAGAGGTGGGATGTGCCAACAAGTCTTAGGTTTTCACGCCACCAAAACTACTGATGAGCTAGAGAAACAGCTTAATCGGATTTTAACTCTTTATAGGTCAGCTGGTTTGTGTCAGTTTCGTGAACCATTAAACGAATCAACGGTTGTTACTGTGATATTTAATTGTTTAATATAGTTCTGCTATTTCATATTGCTTACTTTTGCAGGTTTATTAACTGGCAAACTGACGCCATAAAGAGGGCAGACCCTAAAGCTATTGTATCAGTGGGAGCCTGGAACCCTCGTTCTACCACAGACAGAATGGGACTTTT
>JAVFBX010105524.1:0-16138 GCA_034783855.1 Mopalia kennerleyi | reverse complement strand
TTTGGAGGCAAGGTATGAAAGGGAGAGAGGCTTAATGCGACGATCTTCTTTTCCGCCTTGCCTCGGGAAGATGGGTTGGAACTGGAAGTGACAAAAAATTTTGGGGGTTGAAATGTTATCTGAAGATAATAATTCTTGGCTACTTTCTGTGTTTTTCTTGGTCGTTATTATTCATAGATGTAAGAAATTTAATATAATGTGTCATATTGTAAAATTGTAAACATGCAGTGCATAAATAAATTATTTAACAAAGTAATTATATGAATTATTACAATAGGGTTTAATTGTAAAAATAAAAACTATGAAATGAGTTGAATCTAGACCGGTCATGTTCCTGTAGTTTACTTCCAGTGCAGACAGATCCAATGAATGTTATTGTAAAGAAATCTTGACAGTCTTAATATTCCATTTCGAATGTCCATAAAAAGGCACTTTGGCTAGCACATGATAGGTAAAAAATATCCATAGGGTGTGATGTTCACATGCTGGTTTACTATAACACCTTGATAAACAGGTTATAAACTTCAGTCCTGCAGTATCTGATGGATAAGCCAGTTATAGTCGAAAAACTGATATAGTTTTTGGTAATTATGCCAGCAGAATGATAAAGAAATGATTCTTAGCTCCCCATTGCATTACTGAGTAATAGTTGAATGGTCCCAGTGTTTTAATTAATCTCCAATTATACAGTGTATAGAGGGCATTTTGGGGCTTCGATGTATACTTAGTGACAAGAAGTCACTTGGGATTGATTGTGCCGTATGTTGACCTACAGGTGGCGCCACCTGTTGGCAAAGTCTAAATTTGTCTTCTGTTTGTTAAGTTGAAAATCTAACTAAGTGTGATTGTTTATTTTTATGAACACAAGGTTTATAGCATTTAAATACAATGTCTTTGGCTTTTAAATATTGTTTTGTGTTTAACATCTTAACACAATAATATATTTATTGGTCGGTAACCCTTTTTAAACGTGATGTAGTTTTTTTTACTCCGAAATAAACACTAGAGCGAGGAGGCGATGGAGCGACACGGCAAAGCGAGGTTCGCTATTCTCGCTCTTTCGTTCTCTTGCTCTTTCGCTCTCTCGTTCTTTCACCACCTCGCTCTTTTGTGCTGCTAAAGAAACACTTATCTTGATATAAAGTAGATCATAGATTTAAACCTAGACAAAAAGGACCGCTCTCGGCTTCCATACCAGAGCAGAGAAAACTGATTAACATTGTATAAATTCCAGCACAAGATGTCCAATATTCACACATGATGAACTATCCCGTCTTATAATTGCGGCTCAACGTCTAAATGTCTGTCAAGATAATTTCTCTGTCTCTGCATTGTGTGAACTGGCATTTTGCGCATCTCGTCCTGTCACAACAAAGGCATCATAATTATATTACCTGATAAAATTACTGCCAGATATATATACCACTAGAAAGCAATTTGAGATTGTTCAAAAAAGATATCATCTCAGCTAGAAAGCAAAAATTCGTACTCAGATCGGCTTTTTAGTACGTGATAAAGGCATATTCCATGATTTGCTGATCAGTATTTTCTGCATTATTTCTATTGAATCATGTAATATAGACCAAAATATATATATATATATCGCAACGTTACTCTAGCCCCGGCCATATGAGAAAGTTTCTAGTGTTCAACATAAATATGGTAAGGATATAGGTTGCTGTTCATTGTATGGGCCTTTGGGGTTGTCTGAATAGTTTGTGCAATATTCGCCATCGGAGATGTCCAGGACAAGGGCGCACTGTACCTCTGTGGTGTCCCAGTTAAGTTTCCGGAATATCTGATTGAAGACTGTAACAAATATGAATGGCATATTTAATTTTAAAGGACATATACACTGTTTAAATTAACGAACATATCAACATGTACTTTTTGTTTGCTTGTTTGATTGGGCTTTTCACATGGGTCTTTCACTTATATGACGACGGATTGTCCACTTCACACTGTTCCTCAGGCAATTACGGAGGAAAACCGGAAGAAAATCTCGTAAAAACCACCCGCTCATATACCTGAGGGTCGACAGATGGGCTCGATCCTGTGAACAGTACATCGAAGCAGGATTCGTTAGAGCACTTGCTAAGCACTAAGCCACGGGTCTCAACATGTACTGAGACTACTAAAATTAGGCCTGCTGTCAAATGAACGTTGTTGTTGTTGTTGTTGTTGTTGTTGTCGCGCCGTATTGAACATGTTTGTTCTGAATTAACTACGGTTACGCGTTGCTGTTGTCGACATTGACTCGTAATATATTTGCTGTAAATTATCAAATAAGACACACAGTATTTCTAATAAAACTGGAAATAACTTGGAACATGAATTCTTAAGTACTCACCAAACCGTCCGCATCAATCCATATCAGCTCACTTTGCTTTGTACACGTCACTGAAAATCGCTATAACGTGATCATAACAAACGCGATAATTACACTTAACGTTTAAAACTGGGTATTGTTCCACAAAGCTATTTTAGCCTAAGTTGATCTTAAGTGCCATGACGACACAATACCTCCAGTACTGGTTGTCATGGCAATTAATATTAACTTAGGCATAGATGGGTTTGTGGAACGGGCCCGGTAATAGTATTTATCAATGAAATAGTAATTATAGAACAAAGATGAAATGTTATGTTTATATAGAATACCTAAACAGATAACAGTAGGCAGAATAAACATAATGTTTAACATTTAACCGTTTTATTAAACATAACAACTGAAAAGTAAACACTTCAACACAATAATTAACATATTGAGCGTCAACAAAATTTACAGTGTCAGTACACTGTAAATATTGTTGACGCTCAATATGTAGTAGGCTATACGGGATCCAATGTTGACTAAGTTACATGAAAGAGACTTTTAAGCCAGCTGTGGCCAATTTAATAGATACGCGATGATCTACACCTCTAATTATATTTATGTGAATAATCAATTCATATTTTGTTACCATTACTATCTTTTTTATTTTATTCCTAATTTATACTGTTTGTAATTCTTGTTAAACTGTACGAATTTGTGTGTTCCCTCCATTTGCACATAGCTCACAAGAGCAATGAAATTCAACTTTCACAAGCCATTCTGTAAAGCATAGCTTTCTATCTCTTCTGTTAAATCTATCTGTCCTCGGGCGCAGAACAAGCCTTTTATCTATTTTCAAAACAACAGTAACAGCATATCTCTGAAATCAGTAATTGTTTGTGGCAGGGTGGTGTGGGTTCTTTTATTTATCTTGTATTCTTTTTGATTTTCCATTTATTCTTTCTCCTGAATACTGTATATTGTTTATAATTAGCATAAAACAGTGTTTAAATACTTGCTACATTTATATTATTTTCCCCGCATTTGCCTGGAAAGTTATTAAAACATGTAAATAAATGAAGGTGACGAACAAGTATGTTCACAGCAAGTGCGAAGCGTGGTAAAACGTTATCAGGCCATGTTTGTGTGCATCTTACAGGATTTCAAGTACCGGTGCAGACTGGAAATTGTCTGGATCATCTCTAAATTTCATGATCTACAATAGGTAAAGCCTTATCTATGCTGAGAATAATTAAACAGTAACAGTTCTATGTATTGACGTCACGTTTGTGTTATGTTTTGCCTGAAAAACGTCTCAAATAAGCAAATCAATTTTTGCACATACAAAACATATTGGGTCCCTATACGCCAATGCTCACATTCCAGACATAATACGAATTACAGTTGAAAATACAAAATTGTTGCTGGTTTATATATTATCAGGTAGGGGAAAAGAAACAAGCGTAGAATCGCTATAGCTGCGACATTAATGTTAGCTGATTAATTATTGCAAATTGTGATATTTAAGTAGTTCTCTATATTGTTTCAAGGAATGTCGGCTATATATCGGTTGATTATTGCTTGGCCTCAAATCAGTGTGTCAAAAAGAGACAAATCCAGACACATTTGTTGCCATCGAAACCTTAAATTTGTTCACTATGATCTCATTCTCAATAGGAGTGTAGTTTAGCATCATACTAAGCTGCATTCCAAATGTGAACTCTCTATCATAAGCGGTTTGGCTTCTATCCTGTTCACGTTATCATGTCAAAAAAGTGACAGATCCGGAAATATTTGTTGCCATGGAACCTGAAATTTGTTCCGAATGATCCTATTTTTATAGGAGTGTAGTTGAGCATCATATTAAGCTGCATTTCAAATTTGAACTCTCTATCATAAGCGGTTTGGCTTCTATCCTGTTCAAAGCGTCATGTCAAAAAAGTGACAGATCCGGACATATTTGTTGCCTTGGAAATTGAAATTTGTTTGGAATGATCCCATTTTCAATAGGAGTTTGGTTTAGCTATATAATGTCAACCCTTATTTATTAATTAACCCTTATTTAACCTATGCAAATAATCTTTGGTGAAACACCTATCCAACATATTAAAAACCTGTATTCCTTCTACAAAATCGCGCTCTACGCCCAGGTACTCTTTCTCATAAATTTGATCCATGTACTCCTCTTTTTAAATCACTCAAAATTTTGCCTATTTTCAAATCTACCCTTGTTTCAATTTTGACCTGTGCACACAAATTTTATTATCACCCAAATCCCCTCCCACAAACATTTCGTTAACAGTTCAAAAAACAGATCGAAGTCCATAATTATCCAACTTGAACTGTTAATTTGAACCTCTATAGACCTATTGCCGTATATCAATTTTCTTCGTATTCCTTAAAACGCACCGCCCCAAGAGAATGGAACAAGCTCCCAGTTTCACTTAAAACTACTGATTCGCTGTCCTTATTGAAATCCAATCTTAAGGATTATTTTCTCTCTTCTCTTTGATGGGTACAAAAATATATACATGTACATTGCTGTAAAAATCAGTCCGTTAAATTCTTAATTTAAATTCTTTAACTAATTGATTTGAATTAACGTTAACTTGTTTTTTTTTTATCGGGATAGGACAAGTCTTAAAGACTTTATTCCCGCCTATTGAAACTTAATATTCAATTAATTTGTTTTTATTTTTATTATTATGGTGAATAAACAAATACAAAAAACAATTAGGACATGATTCTTCTTACTGTTAATTGTTCAAAGTTCCTGGCACAGGCAACCACTTTTAGACCATGGCCGACTAAATTCCTGACAACTGCAGCCCCGATACCGACGGATCCACCAGTCACTAAAGCAACGCGGCCATTCCAACGTTCCATAGTTTATAGGCGCTGGGCAAACCTCGGGTTCTGTAAAAACTGGGTCCAGATTTTTCGCACGAGGTTGCAGGCTTGTGTCTTCGTTGGACCGTGTATCCCTTGTTTTATCAAACCGATTGTCAATGCTTGGGAGGGGGGATAATTACTGCCTATTATGAGCAGCAAATTGTGAGCTACGAACTGTGGACTGCTTTCTTCCAATTGCACACACCAAATAGGTGGATTACGAACTGGGGACTGCATCCTTTAAACAGCTGACTGCAAATTCCAATCTGATAATCGGGAGCAGCCGTCTACGATTAACCATAGAGATTATCAGAGGTCTATCTTGACAAACGCTACGTTTGTTGCTGAAATTGTGGATTTTGAGTTGTTTCCTGTGATGGATTTCACGGCCGTCAATCGCATCGTTAATTATTTTAAATATTTTCTCTTTTTACCATTTTTTTTTTCAGTTTATTTTTTTTCTCCATATTTTAACAAAAAGAAAAAACATACTACATAAGAATAAATTTCTTATAAGTACAACATATAAATAAAACTCTGATAAGAACAATATAATTGTAATAAAACTCAAAATAACAAAATAAAAGACCATCGCAACTTCACATCGCAACTTCGCTGAATCTCATCACAACTTCGCAGTTTTGCATCGCAATTTCGATTTCGCTTCGTGGAATTTGTGAAGCAGGGAGAGGCAGTTTTGTCCTTCTCGGCCATCATACAAACTAAATGCCCTAAAGGCCATGTCACACCTATCCGACAGCATCCAACTCGACTCAATTTAACTAGTTGTCGGTAACCGTCTGCTCGGTGTGACACCACTTACGACGTCAGTTGTGTCCCGTCGCCAGTTGTCAGATCATGTTGAGCATGTTCAATCGCTCTAACAAATTTCGATCGTAAGACATAATGGTATCATCGGGCCTGTCCGGTGAACTTTTTAAACATTCACGCCACAACAATTCCTTTTATTCGACATTATTACATACAGAACAAAGCTTAATTCACTTATTTAGAAGCTTGGAATCGAGTTCGTCTGCAATCGCTCGCTGTTGCTTTTTTGTTTTCACATTCTCCTTGTCACGTGACGCTTAGTGACGCAGTTTTTATGGGGTCGTATCAAAATAACGCCATGTTACAGCATGTTTTTAGGCTCTTCGGTTTTTTTTTCCAGCCCGTGCAATTTTTTGTAACATCCCCTCTTCTCTGTCATCTACCACGAGGTGGCGCGTTATTGCTGTTTAAACAACTCATTCCATCGAGAACACATTTAACTGGGAGGAATTGATTTGCAGCAAATGGCATTGAGAGATGAATTATTTTTATTTGTTTTTATTTATAACTTTATTACAGACACTTGGTCCATATACATGTTAAACAGTTACATTGCTCTATAATTGTATTTGTATGCACTAGCATAGCTCAGTATGCCATTTGGCATGAATTAATGAGTTAACAGGAAAATCAGAACGAACTACCATTATTAACACCCCATTGTTACTCGAATGCAACCTTTTCATAAAAGTATACACATTTCTACGAACGATTTCACCAAAGGATCGAACGCCATGTGTAACAAAAATACCGCTTGCACTACATCGGTAGTGTAAATGCATAAGCCATCTAAATGCCTTATTATACATGACTCGCATCTTGTCAAAACACATTTGGTTATATACAATCCACATGGAACAAGAATATATATTTGAGCAATATGTTTTGAACAATATTTTTTTTACTGACTGAGAGCAGTGGCCAAACTTTCTAATTATCATATTTACCCGTATACATAGCTTCCTTCTTTGCTCATCTATATCATCATTATCGCTAAGACTACTGGTTATGACATGTCCTAGATAAACATACTTTTGTACATAGACCAAGTTTTCTTTACAGAGTTTAACAGGCGGAGGTGAAAACGTTTTACACCAATTGGGAGCAACTACTAAGCACACAGTCTTTTTGCAATTGTATAGAATATCATGAGACAGTGAAAATTCAGAGCATATATCTAATAACTTTTGCAATGATTTTGCAGAAGGACACAGAAGACAGAGATCGTCAGCATACAATAAATGATTAATAAAGTGACCAGCAATGTTGCACCCAACACCGGCCTTTGTGAGTTCAACATCTAACTCATGGAGATAAACAGAAAACAACGTCGGAGACAGTATGCCTCCCTGTCGTACACCATTGGATACATTGAAAAAATCAGACAGGGTTGAACCCCATTTAACACCAAATAGCTGGGTTTCGAACCAAGTGCATAGCAGATCAACAATATACATCGGGACATCACGATCAATTAGTTTCTTTAACAGTGTCCAGTGGTTAACCCGGTCAAAAGCTTTACTAGCATCCATAAAACACACAAAAACAGGGCTGCCGTTATTTCTATAAAAATGGACAATTTCCTTTAAAAGGTAGATACACTGATCTGTAGAGCGTTCACGTTTAAATCCAAACTGAAGCTCTGAAGTATAAAGCTGAAGTTCACATTGGTGTAAAATGATGGATTCTACAATTTTAGAAATTACATTAGCAACAGCTATTGGTCTGTAATTATCAGAATCGTTAATATTACCCGTTTTGTTTTTAGTAAAAAAAAAAAACACAGCACATCCTTCAATCTGATGTGCTGAGGGACGATTATATTTATATACTTGTGTTTCAAGTACAATAGTAAAAATATATCATAACATGTATTAAAAAAATATTTTAAATATAAACATCATAGATACTGTGCGTAATATTTTTACCAGATTCAAAAATAGAATAATTGTCCAACACTTCAAGTATGTCTAATATAGGGACTGTTTAAAATAAAGTCACAAATTTGTCCCACACTTTGCTCGTTTGAATACCACTATCTCTATTTATAGACGGGTTTAACTTACTAATGAGAAATGACTGTTAGTTTTCGATTTCTCCAATGGAGTTCAACATTTAACGTTTTGACATGTTCCCATTAAAATGTCAAACAATGTTCTGCTTAAGCCGATTTGGTATTATCTCCTGTTCAATCTTGTTAAAATCAGATCTTAACAATCACTTAAGAGGTTCTTCAGTGATTGTTTAACTGAGAGTATGACATGATAGTGTATTCTAATAATATATTGAAATATCATCGATATATCAGATTTTAAAAACATGCTGGTTACTATTTGTACCCTATAACTGAAATTATTATCAGTTTTGACTAACTTATTTGCTAGGGTACAGGTATACATAAAACTTATAAAACTTTTTGTTGACTTAGCATATTTAAGAAAATGCTATATTTAGTTTGTTATCCAAATTATTGAACCGTTTGCCATGCTATCCAGTCAACTGTTACTTAAACTTCACAGGGACATAAACTGACAGTGAAGTGTTTTTACCAGTAGATGGAGAACTTTTTAAAATTGTCGCAAGAACTATATTTCAAAGTTCTTTAAAGAAACCTCTCTAGAATGTTCTTTTAAGAGTTAAAAGAGATTCTCTATATGATCCACTCTGAAGAACTTTTAAAGGTTCTTAAAAGAACTATTTAAGTGGGTTCTTCAAGGAACCACTTTAAAAGGGTTCTTCAAAGAATCTTATAGAAGAATTTATTTTGGGATATAACTGAACTCAAAATATCCGTGGATAAGCATGGCTAAATGTTCATAGCACGTGGATGCATCAGATCCAATCTAATTCACACCACCAATCGAACTGCGAAGGCGCCTACTGTTCACTTAATAGAATAGATTTCTATTTCTCATCAGGAACACATTAACTACATTAACAGTGCAGTCCTGTCTGAACAAAGCCCGTGGGACCGGGTAAAATCTTCCATTAGTCATTACTCTGACTCCCTTGATCACAATGAAAGTATAATATTTTTGTTCAGTTAGTTTTTCAGTTGTTGTTTTTCTTGCCTTGAGTTTAATAGTTTTCATGTGCTGCTCATACTGACATGGACAATACGTTAAATATAGTTGTTAAAATTGTTTTTCCTTAACTTTCAGATGTTGCATTTTACGACAGACTAAAATATTTGTCCACCATATAGACCAGCCGGTGGAACAATAAAAAGCGCATATTTATGGATTTAACGGGGGAATCAATTTTCATTCTATTTTTGTTGAAGTGGTCATGTGGCGAACATTGGGCTGTTAAACTCCTGATTACCACTCTGACACGGGTTCGAGGGCAACTTTCGCCGATGAAAAAGACGGTATTGTGATTGCTCCCCGCAATTGGGGGAGGGGGCGGGGGGGTCTAGAGTTTTCTGTCCATTTGTTATTCTGTATATATATGTGAAGTGACCTTGAGACCGACGTGAAACGCTGATGATACTAAATTAAGAACTGAGATGCGTTTGCTGGACGTATTTAATTTGTCCCAATAATATGGTAAACCTGCAGGGTCATTTAGGTTGCTGCTGTTTTGTTGATTTTTGTCCCTGCATGATGCATTCAGAAGAGATATGAGTTTATGGCCAGTTATAGATTATGCTAAATGATATGGTACACTACAAAAAAGACTGTATGGATCCAGTGTCACTGTGTCAAGTGTGAAGTTGGAATCCATACAATCTGTTTTGTCTTTTCGTTTTTAAACGCCACTCAATAATGTTAATGGTATATAAATGTTCGGAGGACTTTAAGCATGGTATGTTACGAATAAAGTCCCCCAGT
The DNA here is from genome assembly GCA_034783855.1 of Mopalia kennerleyi. Classification (NCBI taxonomy): domain Eukaryota; kingdom Metazoa; phylum Mollusca; class Polyplacophora; order Chitonida; family Mopaliidae; genus Mopalia; species Mopalia kennerleyi. The sequence continues at coordinate 6,271 of JAVFBX010105524.1, read as the reverse complement.
TGACTTAAACTTGCTTGGGGTTGTAGTGTGGACTTCGATTATAGCTTTACTCAATAGTTTCTGAAAACTGAATTTACCCTAATCTGTGCCATATTTAAGAGTAGAAGTAATCCTGCTACGACACAGACACCGAGAAAAATACTGAGCGCTGTTTACAGACTAGTGCGCATGACTATATGTACATCGGGGTAAGCGCGATTCAATGTTTCACAGAACTCAACGATTCTTACCGATTAAAACCATGCAGAGACTAAACGCAATAACAAGTTAACAAAATTATGTGCATCATCTCCATCCAAGCTCTGGTTTGCTACTATCTCATACCTACATTACAAAGTAACTAAAGCAAACCGAATTTAGCTGCGAAAATCTGAGTATTAAAATACTATAGATGTAGCCTCAATGAAGTAAACTCCGCACTTAGTAACATAGTATCGACGTCTTCTTATGGCTCTAATGCTGTAAACTATACGTCTATATATGTTAATTCCCCATCTGACTATGATTTATTTGGCCCAGGGTGAATTGACTCCAAAACTACTTTTAAACTTGTTCTACATTTGTCAAGCTTTGTACACTGTCCTGCATTGGAGAAAATGATCAAAATGGTCGCTTTTGTGTCGTGCAGTAGTCCTAAACAACATGCTAGAAAAATTTCAATCCCGCGCGCACGTCTGATCGTGTGTGGAACAGAGATCAACCAAAGCACTGATTGTTTCATTGAGCAACAGTTGTACATAACTTTTAAATAGATACAAGCTGTTCGAGTATCATTAAAACTGTTTAGTGTATATATAAAACAAAATATCGAAAATATCAATCAATAAATAAAATACACCGCGACGTTAAAATAAACTTAAACATTTTTACATATAATGATGGATTTGATTGTGTCGAGATTTTAAACTCCCGAGCTGGATTCAGATTGTCTCTAGTAAAAATGAACCGATTTATCTCGAGGTAAGACTTTTATCATTGTTCTTGACGAGTTTGATTTGCGCTTAGCTGTAAAAATGTATTATTGTTTTAGGGCATCATTTTTTTCTTTTAGTATTGTAAAGGACGTATAGTAGCTGGCATGTGTAACAGTATTGAGACTATATTACGCTATTTTACTGTTGCACCGCGGACTATAATTCGTCGGCTGACAGTAAGAAGTACCAATGTCCCAAACATGACTTTTCAAGATAATCGCTTTTTAAACTTTGGTTGAATATTAAAAATACTAAATGATGGCAGGACAAAATAAAATTTCAACACGGGGCACTTCAACCAATTTACAAGGTGCTCCTTAACACATACTTTTAAAATAAGCTGTAATTTTCATGTAATTGTACGATAAACAAACTTATGTGCACAAAGGTGGACAAAGGCATTTCTGGCAGTAGGCCTAACTTAAAATTTGTAAAATTGCGCATAGTCATAATTGTGGGACAAAGGTGTCTCTGGCTCACATGGACATAACTATAGTTGGCCTTCATGTTCTCCTTATTTCGTTTTGAAAATACCTATGTCCACTCATTCATTTATGGCAGGCAACGATTTGCGTAAATTTCCAAATTTTGAAACAGCCAGAAATCCCTATGTCCACTTTATGTAGTTCTGGAAGGCAACGGTTTTAACATTGGTGGACAAAAGCACATCTGGAATTGCATTTGGGAGAAATCTACTATAGTTACATCATTGATAATTATAGACATGAAAGAAGGTCTCGAAAAAACAAGGTCATGCTATTTTTAGCAAATTTCAGAAATGTGGACGTAGGTACTTCTGTCTGTCAGCCGACGAATTATATCAAGGTGAAAAAAGATACTTCACAAGTAATGGCAACTGAATTCGGATGTATTGTCGCCAGATTTCAGAAATCTGAGACACACCATTAGTATATTAGTTCGCAACGAGGTTAATCACCTGATTACAAGTATCATGCATGACTTGATTTAGGGGAGGGAGGGGTGGAGAGAGAGCTAGAGAGGGAGGGGCAAAGAGAAAGAGAGAGGGAGCTGGGGGGGGGGGGGGGGGTTGCTGCCTAGTCGAAGACACCTTGTTTGATAGATATGTATCTTAACACGAGGTCCTATGTCAAAGTCAACCGTCTGATGTGGATTAGCGCTGGGAATAAGATGTGTCAACTATAAGGTAGCACTTAATGTACCGTGATCCCATTGTCCTTGCCTTTGCATTCAGACGTAGGACAACCTGCATCAAACTTTGGGAATCTGGTTAAAAAGTAGCGGCGTACATGGCGGAGAGCTCGTGGAACCTATTTACATTCAACGACCAAGTCGGAAAATTGTCAACTCTTGTCATCATTCACACATGTTCGACACGACGTCGCTTTGCTTTCGCGATGCACGAGAAACAATGATTTAACAGTACATATTTTGTAGCTCATTTGCCGGTTGCTCAAAGCTAAGTTAACAGTCTGTTAGATGACGTTACGCAATATTGGAATTCTATTACGACGTGACGTCAATTTTTTTGTGACGCAACGTCATCAAACTGGCTGTTAACCGGACCCAATTCACACAGAGTGCTATCGTCTCACGGCTGTCACACGTCAATCACTTGCTACTTAACGTGTCAACAGGACCTTGTTGTATTTATATATATATATATATATATCAACCAATGTAAATTGGACCCAAGCGAACCGACGTTGTATCGAGTCTTGTGCAAAGTTTGCTAAACAAAAAAGAAACTTAACCTGAGATATAAACATTTAGAAATCCCAACAGCTTTTGGAATGCCCTACTAAACTAAGACCTCTTGCTCTAGCCTTGATTTCGTGTGACACACGATACAGACGCCCTCTCAATTGATCTGACTTCCTGTTTCGAAGTTAAAATGACTCTTTGGAATAGGAAACATCAAATAGTACACGTCGGGCTCCCTATTGCTACAACGAAAGTTCTCGAACTGTATAATTTCGAAGTTGTAGTTGCGCCGAGGGAATGAACTGACAAGCACGTGAATTGTAGCAAATAAAGGAGTGTTCCTACCCCATTGTAAATGACAGGCACAATCCTACTTTTAATATCTGGTTGATTTATGAGCAGATGTTATGAGTTTATTATGTAGTGCACATTTTAGCGATGTAATACCCTTTTCAGGTCCAAACTCGATTTACTCAGAAGGGTCTTATATTGGTACCAGATGTGGGTGTTAAACAAATCTTGGCCACATATGTATTTCCCATAAAAATAATAAATAACAAATAAGTACAAATGATCCATAAGTAAATCTGAGAACAAAAAATCGCTGCTCTTTATATTGTGCCCAATAGATGGCGGGTTAACACCACGAAAATTCATTGCGCGATTGTCCTGTCATGAAAATGATATGCGGTCAAGATACATGCTGACATATCACAAACTAAACTGGTTCAAATTTAGGCAAAGCTTGCTTGCACAGTTGTATCGACAAACACAAAGGAACACACACTTTTCATAGTGTTAATTGTGTATACGATGTGTTTTTTCAGCTAACTGCTGGATGCTCCTATAAAGACCACATCGTCAAACAAAAAGTTAATACAGAAACTGTAGAAATAAACTTATTTGTGTGATTTTATCCTTCGCAGATGTACATCTTTAAGGCGACCGTCATTTGGCACCTTGTTGGTAGGAGCATTCCTGCTGTATACATGCCTCTGGTTTTATTCGATAAAGACATACGAAGCCGCGCAACGGGTTGACAAGTATATTAATTCAGTAGTACGTGGATCAAACCAGTTGCATGATTTAACAGAAAACTGCACCGAGAAAAGTCACATTGTGTACGTCAAGATACCCAAAACAGGCAGTAGCACAATGACAACGATTCTTGTACTGTTCGGTTTAAAAAGAGGGCTGACGTTCGCGCTTCCCAGAGAGGGATATATGTTTGAGTTGAGACCGTTACTCCCTCATTTCATTGCTCCTATAGCTAATGGAAAGCATTACGATTTACTGGTACAGCACTCTACCTACAATTACACCACAGTCAAGAATGTCTTCCCCGCAGATACGGTAATCATAGCATCGTTGAGAGAACCGTTCAAACATTTTCTTTCTTCATTCTACGAAATGTATCGAAATGAATCACAAAACACTAGAGAAAATGTACAAGCCCTTCTCGGCAACAAGTTTGAGGCATTACAGCGTATTCCTCTAGACGAGAGAAAGGGAGGTCCTCTATACAACTATCAGACCATGAAACTGGGACTTCCGGTTCAGAAATCTTTTGACATGGATTTTGTGAGAAATTACATTACAACAGAGCTGGACAAACATGTACATTTTGTTCTCATACAGGATTACTTTGACGAATCCTTGGTTTTGATGAGGCGTTACTTCTGTTGGGAAATATCGGACATAGTTTACCTACTCCAAGACGCTCAGAATTATACGGAGCCCCACTTTCAACCTACAGATGATATTTTGTGGCTGCACAAACAAATAGCCGTTGCTGAATATATGTTATACAGCCATTTCTTGTCTAAATATCGGATGTTGCTGCAACAAGAAGGAATGGACTTTTATGACGAGTTAAGTACATTTAAAGAAACTAACAGACATATAGCGTCATTTTGTAGCCAAACACTTTCACCAACAGAAACTTTACAGATTTCGACTTCACAGTGGAGTCACTCATTTCAAATAAACAGAGAAAATTGTACAAGTATGGCGGCTCAAAATGACATGTTACTCAAATTGCAGAGAAAGTAGCAGCTTGAAGAAATACGCGCACGTATTCAAACCCTGTTTTACATATTTAAGACGATAGACTAACTCCGCCATCGAGCTATTTTCAATGATTATTGCAGGAACGTTATTGAAAACGGAAAGATGAATGAATTGATTGATTTGTTGGGAAGAAATGACTTTGTACGTAATTTCGTGATAGAAACGAAGGAATTTGACGCAGAGTAGTTCCAAAGTAGTCTAGGGCCATATTGGAAACTAGCATTTTTTGCTAAATTTGTATACCCTATCGAAATAAAGGATTTATTATTATTATTATTATTATTATTATAACATAATAGGCAAGGTTAGGCGATTAGTTTCAGTCCAACTGTGCTAATGCTAGCGTGTAGTTTAACATTAGAAGATACGGCTTAAGCTTATTTATGTTAATTGTATTGTATAATTGATCATGTCTTTTTTCAAATGAAATGTTTTTTATGTAAATAACAATTTTATTCTTAGGCATGAAAAATGATTTTGCATGAGAATGATTTTAAAATGATGATTTTACATGAAAATGATTTTGTACACAACCTGCACCTTTTAAAAAATAAACATCCATTTAAAAACAATGATTGCAGTGAAACAATACAAGACTGACAGATTCTTAAATGGCTTTACCAGATATTGATTACAAATATTATTATAGTGCCTGTAAAGATAAAGATGTGTGACTAATTGACTAATTGACTAGTTAATTGTGATTCCATGTATAACGTACAATTTAATAAAGAGATAGTCAGTTCAAGCCCTCAGTTAACAACGCCTTAAACATCTTGAATTTGCCTTCCAATACGAAAAATATACGATCATTTGGCCATTGACAGTACATCGATGTCCTATCCTTCGATTCAATTTACGTAAGGGATTTTGCGCAAAACACCGTTAAAACAAAAGTAGAGAACGAATTTACCGATATACTCTCTTTAAACAGCCAGGCTGTGAGGTCAACATGTTTAACAATCAATTTCCCCAACATTGTATTTTTCGGTAAATTTCACCCGCTTCACTTATATGGCGATGTCAAGGACACTGAGCCTGACTGTCAAAGGTTTTCTGGCAAAAACGCTCTCAAATGCTGTGGAATTTAACGAAAAATACAATGTTGGGGATAGAAATTTATTGCTTAACACGTTGACGTCACAGCCTTGCAGTTTAAAGTGAGTAAATCGGTAAATTCGTTCTCTACTTTTGTTTAAACGGTGCGCAAAATCCCTAACGTAAATTGAATCGAAGGATAGGGCGTCGAGGTACTGTCCAAATGATACATTTCAAACCTCGACAGCCTATTTAATAGGACTAATACTACATATTACTGACTGCTCTTATATAAAATGTTTAGTCGTTAATAGTATTCACAAGCTCCCTCATTCAATGTATAGTCGTTAGTAGTATTCCAAAGCTCCCTCCCTTCGTACACTGTTTAGTCGTTAATAGTATTCCAAAGCTCCCTCCCTTCATACAATTTTTAGTCGTTAATAGTATTCCAAAGCTCCCTCTCTTCATACAATGTTTAGTCGTTAATAGTATTCCAAAGCTCCCTC
>JAVFBX010105414.1:0-16141 GCA_034783855.1 Mopalia kennerleyi | reverse complement strand
AAAGTTAGATTATAGTGAGTCTAACATAACAAATATTTCTGACAGCGTATTAAAATCCTTGTGTTGCTACAGCTTGAAGCTTGTATAGTGCATTCACTGTAGACACCCTGTACGTAGGCCTACAATGATTTTTAAGGTTTGCGTGAACGGTGACCGTTCGCGTGAATTTTCACTTGCGTAACCTCCACGTAACCTGAACGACCGTTCGCGTGAAAAAATAAGGCCTACATTCCCATGGTTTCTTTCACTCAGTGGAAAAACTTACCATCACATTGACATTGTCATGAATCAACTTTGAGCCGGGCTTAAAGTATGGCCGAAAATTGTCATTTTGCTTCACTTTCTGAGTGAATTTTTCAAGTAACTGAGTGTCCAATTTTCCTGTATGTTAAAGTTTTTCTTAAAACAGGGTGGCCAAATGGGGAAATTGTTCAATTCAGGGTGTCCATTTGGACGGGTGGACACACCTCTGCCTAAGCCCTTGCCTTGAGTATCCACCTCAATAAAATCAACAACAAAAATTGTCTGTTAATGTAACTTTCATTATTTTGGATTATGTTTTCAATAAAGTATTTTCAGTGATGGATCCTATTGTTTTACTTTTAGCCACTGCTCTCCGGTGTTATGTGTGTAACTCCTATTACCAACAAGACTGCGCTGATCACTTTGATAATCAAACAATCAACATGGTAGATTGCCCTGCAGGAACAACTAGATGCCGCAAACAGGTTCAAGAAAGTAAGTTGGTTTGGGTTTTATGGCGTGGCAAGTAAGTGTCAACTATTGTTGGAATACACTGCCGTCCTAGAGGTGAAATAACTTTAAGCACTTTGTAAACACTAATTAGTCAATTTTGGTAAAATTTTAAAGAAGACTTAAACAATAAAACAAGATATTGGCAAGCTTCTCTTTAAATCTTGAGTTTCACATTCATCAGACTTCATTGGTAAACAGTATATTCGAATAACCTGTATGTTGAGCATGTTCTATTAAATGTCTTTACTTCATCAGAATCTATCTGTCAAAACATTAAAGCATTCTTCCCTTACCTCTTTTCACATACACCATGTTTACCTGCCAGGTGCCACAATCAACAAGATAAAGAGACTGGCACTTGGAGAACAGGGCCCAAATTCAAAAAGCTACTTAAGTATTTCTTAAAGTTAAGAAAAACTTATCAAATTTTCAAGCTTCATGTAAGGTACATGGATACCATTTTGCTGAACTTTTTATGATCTCAAATAAAACATTATAAGAGAAATTTATAAAATGTGAACTAATTAAGTTCACATTTTTTTAAAGTCAAAATGGAATGCTTAAATTTGGCTAAATATTACTTAACTTTACGAAATACTGAAGTAGCTTTATGAATACAGGCCCTGGTTATTTAGGGGCTTTTGTTGTATGTAATTGTAAGATTGTTTGTTCATGCAGCCAATGTAGTTTAAACCACACAAACTACATATACAAGGATTGCTTGTAACGTATAACAATGCATAAAGAGTTTGAAAGAAAAAAAAAGAACGTCCCACATGCTACTTCAAAAAAAAAGAAAACCCACCCATTTCACAACGCGCTGTGTTGGTAGAAAAATTGTGCCTGTAACGTATAACAATGCATAAAGAGTTTGAAAGAAAAAAAAGAACGTCCCACATGCTACTTCAAAAAAAGAAAACCCACCCATTTCACAGCGCGCTGTGTTGGTAGAAAAAGTCCCCAAATCAAGGCCTTCTATTTAGATTGTCAATGTATCACTAATCTGAAAATAAATCAATGTCCTAATATGTATATAATTTCATATGTTTTTGGTGGTTAACCGTTTTTGCTATAAAAATATTATTTGTTCTCTTTTTCAGTCCTGTATAATGACTATTGGGATGTGCGTTATATTCGTCAGTGTGCCAGCATAGGAGAAATTGGGGACTACGAAGGTAGAGAGTGTAAAGAGCGAGCCGGAACCTACAAAGTGAAAGTCCGATACTGCCATTGTGATAACCAGGATGGTTGTAATAGTGCCTTTTCTCTACAATTTCCACTAACTGCCCTTGTTTTAACTTTAGTGACTTATTTTCTTGTTAAAGTTGTTCGGTAACTTTGTGTGAAAATAGTCTGATTATCTGTTATCTGCAAAATACTATGTAATTGAGGAGTTTGTATCTCTAAAGACTCTTCCATATTCCGGAATGTGAGTACTAAAGATTGAGTATAACCCGAAGCCAACAATATAAGCTCCTCAATTACATTATTTTAAACTTACGAATATATTTTGCGAAATGTCCGTCATCACATTCTCTATGCAAGAAATGCTATAAACAATTTTCTTAAAAAATATATATGTATATATAAGTTGAGAAAATCGAGTGGTGGTTTCACAAGTTCGCTTGGCTAATATTCGATAGTTACTACTATGATAGCACAATGTCGGTGTAACTGGATATTGACCTATTGTAGTTGTTGGTTGTCTTTTATGAGGATAGCCAATATAGCTTCTGAAACTTGTTCTCAAGACCTGTACAAGTTCCCACCAATAACAGGGATGAAGTATGTTACATAGAAATATCATTCCTGTATCGAAATGCATTTCAAGTATATTACAATCCTTAGTTTCAATTAGTATATAATGCAAAGAGAACAATAACATTTTATTTTGTTTTTGTCAAGTTTTATGGAGTTCGTTTTGGGACCAGTCACTGTCAAGTGATCAGAAGTCATTCCAGTGTCTAAGCCAAATAAATATGTTAAAATACTCTTGTTTTATTTTTAATTTGAGAAATGTAAAATTTTATTCAGCAAAGTTAGATTCATCCTCAAAAAATGTATCCATTAAATAAAAAAATATTTGTAACAAAAGAAAAAAAGATCTTAATGCTCACAAGAAATTGTTTTTGTAACTGTTCTGAATGTTGTTGGGTTTTTTTTATACAAAAACTGTGAAAATAACAACATTCCATTTTGCAAATTCAATCATCAAGTAGTGTATGTGTTGTTTAAATTGTTTATATCTCAAATGTTTAAATGTGTATTTGTTCCTGTTCTAAAAATTGATGTTTGCTTTGAGAATAGATTCATGCTCAATTAAACTAAAGTAATAAAATGTCGTTCACATGCTGGTGAAGAAGATTGGTAATGCATCTACCAGTATTTGTAAGAAAGGTTTTGAAAGTAAAATCTCAGAAAAGTGGTCACAAATTTTGGGAACATTCCAAGTGCTGTCTAGACATCATTCCAGATTTCTTTTAATCCAAATATCAAAAGAAATTAAGAACTTTCTCTGACCTTCTTGGTTTCCTATTTACAGTAAAGTTCTATGTTAATCGTACATTCCTTTCCAAATACAGGTCCCTATACGTGCAAGGCTATGTTTGCTTTCTTAATGCACTTTTGTCTTTTCTCATAATGATGGTGTTTTTTTGCATTTATCAATTAATATCAGGAGCATTGTGTATATAGAAGGAAAACTCTTATAACATGTACATTTTTAAATCTATTATTTTTCTTCTGTATGATTTTAAACATTATAATTCTTGTCATTGTACAATGTTTTGTGAAAATTGACTAGTATGACATCTTGAAAGATGAAAGCTCATATTGTATTTTTGTCAACATGTGCCTTTAACATTGTTGTACAAAAAACAAACATTGGTTTAAATTGTAGAATGTCTGTGTGTGAGTTTTAGTGTTGACAATCAGTCATGTGTTCTCTAACCATAGAATAGTTTTCAACTATTATACTCAAGTATTCTTTAATAGTCACAGCTATGCTATTTCCCGTCGATGTATCCTGTATACACGGTTCACAGTATTGCATGATTTCCTGTCCGAATGGTTCATGGGTTGATCAGTATAGTGAAAGACTTTAATTAAGCTAATTGCAGCTGGTTCTCTCGTGTGATTGTCAACACCAGACTATGTTGCTGTAACCAAGAGCTAATTAACTAATGCTTCATGTTACCGCATGGCTTACAACCAACCTTTTCTGCCTCACCCATATAGATGTATTGTGTTGTGCATTCGATTTATGTATCACTAATATGATTATATAAACAGACACGGAGTGAAATGTAGTTGTATCCATTACGGTAAAGCCATGTGACTTTGTTTTGAGCACCTGCTGATGTAGATTTCTCCTCCGGATAACCATACATCAAATAAAGTATTGCATCAACGTATAATATTTGGTTGTTTAGCATAGCTTTATCTGAAGCCCAATAATCGTAGTTTTAAGAAAGTAGTCCATTAACATTTTTTTAACATTTATCCAAGTTAATTGTATTTGTACTATTCTTATCATCTCATGGTGAATAAATTGATTGAATTTTTAAAATGTGTTGGTCTTAGTTTTATCTTTTATCCTACTAAGTTGACCGTAACATGCCTGTATAGTATGCAAACTTGCAAGGACTCTCAAAACAGTATACCTGATAATACGATTTAATGTTGCGTAACAATCTAAATTTATTTTGAGCTTAGGATTTGGTACCATGCAGAAAATCTTTTTAGTTGCAGATTTCCGACTATTTGCTTAGAAAACGGCCCTGGGTTACATAATCGTTGTGGTAAACTCGTTGCGGATTGCCGAAAGTGTTCGATATATAAAATGCTGAGTTTAAACCCTCCTCCAGGTCTGGGAGAAGCCGCTGAACGCTAATAAAGGTTTTGTTATCAGCTACAATAGCTTTAGTTTTACGTCCAGATAGGCTCAGACCTGAGCGCTGAACCGAGAAGAAAAGGGTGCATTGCTTTTAGTGTATAGACGTATGTACTCAGCCAGCGGTAGTTCTAATGTACCGGGAATAGAAACACGAAAGCGACAATAGACACTCGCCGTTAGTTTAACTGACGGTTACATTCTGCCGTTTATAAGAACCACACAACAGATGTGAAACCATACGGGAAAGAAATAGGCCCAGGCCAAATACCCCCTTTTGGGGAAAAATTGTGGTACAATTGTATTTGAGTGAGAGAGAAGGATTTTCAGAATTTTTTTAGGCTGCTGTTATTATGTACCCTGGTCGTGGGAGTGCATTTAGTAAAATCCTACTGTTGGACCTAAATAGACAAATCAATGAACGCTGTAGACAAAAGAGGGATTTAAAAATATGTTCAAACCAAACCAACATTTACGTATTTATCAACGTTGAAGCCGCTTAGATATGAATATATATCGAGTTAGAACAAGTTAACACAAGCGTAGCTGGCAAGCAGGTTGTGTACCTGTGTATGGTGTATATGTCCGCATTGTAGCTGACCTTAGCTTTAATTTAAATGCTACATTGTACGTGTACAATATAGCAGAAGAAGTGCAAACGGAGTTCTGTAATTTTGCTTTTTTATTGCCCAGCCAGGATAGTAAAACTTAATTCAAGCGCGTACGATAACATTCCGTCAGGCGGTTTTTACCATATAGAGCCTCACTGATTAAGTGTCCAAAGAATTTGTCATTGACCTTCAGAGTAGAGGACAGGTGTGTCAATTGTATACTATAGGTAAATATACAAACGAAATAAGCATAGGGGAATATATCTTTTATAACTAATTGATTTTACGGAGTGCATTGAAGACGCAGCACGAGGGATCATGTAGAAAGTTATTCTGTCATTTTGTCCAGAAACCAGTCACGTGACCCACGCCAGGTAAGTTCAACATTTGAACCTCGTTCCCATGTATAGTGTCATTCGTGAATAGTTGTGACCTAGTTATCCCGCCAACGTGGTTAAGAACACAGTCGACACCTGTGAATAAGGTAACACCTTACCTGTGGCGCCACCTTACAGGTAATTTTTGTTTTCAACAGTCGCCATTATGGGAAGAGGGGTCATCCCTCTCCTGGCTTTGGCCTTTATTTTATACAAGATATCCCCAGGTAAGTAACTTTCCAACAGAACTATTGTAAAATAATAATTAACGTGTTTATTTATATCAAGTAAGAAACGTTGAAAGAGACACACACGATATCAAACAGACGCTTTGACGACAGAGATCTACTGCATGACTCAGTCCGGAAATATGTTGTTATAATTTTACGTGTTTAGTTTCGAGAAATAAAATAAACTAGCTTTTAATGTAGCAGCAATTGTAGGCTAATATATTATCAAAAACACATAAACTGTTGTTTTATATAATATTCCAATTTGTGTTGAACAACTTTGGAAAGGTATCAAAAGAAAGCCCCGTATTTATGGCCAATGTTAAATAGCCATCACAGAACAGTGTCTTTTGTTGATAATATTTGTGTACTTCACGATTGTTACATTGTTAAGCCTCGTACACACTCCCTATACTCCCGGAATATTTACATTGATTTGTTTACCATTGGTTTAAATTATGATACTACTTGTTTTAGGCGAGGCTATACAGTGTTTTCAGTGTGACAGCAATGAGGATCTCTCCTGCCCATCTAATATGCCATTTGACAAGGACATTAACGCAGTAGTAGATTGCAACAGTTTTGAAGCTCACGTCCCAGGGCAGTTCTGCGCAAAGATTTACCAAGAGGGCCCCGGATGTAAGTGAAAATGACATGTATTATAGGATATCAAGACTGATGGCTATCATCACCACAATACCATCATCGGGGGAATTGTTCAATATTCCAAGTCTACACTTTATCTTGCTGGCCTTAAAGAATAACTTACTGACAGTAAACTCTGTCAGATAAATGGCATATCCTGAATTTAAACAAGGAATATCTACATGTACTCCTAGTCATTAAATACAGGTAGTGAAAATGTAAATAGCTAGACTCATTGGGATGTTGCGAACAGATAATAGAGATAAAGGCTCGTTAGATAAAAACTTTATATCTTCGTGTCTAGAGCAGAACCCTTCTTCATGAAAGTCGTGGCGTTTCAAAATAATACCACCGGGTAGGCCGTGGCTTGGTGGATAGCGCGTGCGCTTACTATTCCTACTTTGATAATTTGTTCACAGGATCGTGTCCATCTGTAGACTCTCCAGTATATATGCTGTCGTCATATAAGTGAAATACCCTTGAGTATGAGGTTAAACCGCAATCAAACCAACAAATATCCGGTATATATGATGAGTCTCACAATGTGGCTCTGGCAATCACTGAGGTGGGGTTTTAGGAGGTTTCCTCCTGGTTTTCCACCATAATTAGGCAAGGTACAGTGTGAAGTGGACAAGACGTAGTCATATAAGTGAAATACGCTTGAGTACAAAATTAAACCCAACCCAATCAAACAAACAAATATGTCTTGGTAAATTATTGAATTCCTTAGATATATTAAAAGATTTCTTGTAATGTTTTGTATTTTTGGAACATTATACATATTCGATCAGGGGCATGACCTTTTATAACGTTAAATATCATGTTGAGCATATTCACTATTGGAATCTGTTCTGTTTTTTTACTTAACATTTCCAGGGAACTGTTTACATTGTTGCAATTAGCCCTTTAGTAAAGGGCAATATCTTTCAAGCTTATAAATATTGTCTTAACTTAGTAACCTGATTATTGAAGAATATCATTTTTCAACAAAGCAAAACACTTTGCATTATATGTTTGTGTTAGTCAGGCTATATACTGTTGGGGTGAAATGTCGCCCTATAAGGAGGGTAAGTGGAGAGAGCTTCCTGAGGGCCTAATGCTCTCAGAACTTTATAGAGACAAAAATCATCTCTATGAGAGGACTTTATATTGTGTCTTTTCTATCTTTTTCCTTTCTTGTGATTGTTGGGTGGTTTCCTTTACCTGTCAGTGTTGTGGAGGGTATGGAGGGAGCTTCCTGGTGCTTCCAGTTCTATAAGGGTCCATATAAAGCCTATCTGTTTGTGATGTCTTCGTATTACCTCCTGTTTTGTCTTTGTTTGTTGCCGGTGTTGTTCAGTGGGGTTTCTTCACCCATCGGACTGGCACGCCTTCATGTGAGTGAAATAAGCTTAAGTACAGCTTTAAACAACAATCAAACAAAGCGTTACCTGGTATGCTGACACGGCCAGGCCATTATAGAGTAAAATTACCTTAAGTAAAACGAGAAACCAGGTAATAAAAGAATATATGTTCACTTGATAACAAGCTCAATTTTGTTTTATTGCCTAGGGGGTTCCTGGATAAAGTATACAAGACGATGTGCTTCCTGGTCTGATACTGGTATGTATAACACTGCTACATCTTATCTCAAGAGGAACCGTTAAATTACACATATTTCTCATTAGTTTCCTGTCAATGTCGTAAGGCCTGCAGCTGAGTGCGGCTCAAGAGGAACCCTTAAATTACACATATTTCTCCTCATTAGTTTCCTGTCAATGTCGTAAGGCCTGCAGCTGAGTGCGGCTCAAGAGGAACCGTTAAATTACACATATTTCTCCTCATTAGTTTCCTGTCAATGTCGTAAGGCCTGCAGCTGAGTGCGGCTCAACGGTTAATGGACCAGTGAGCCTCCATTGGACCAGTGAGCCTCCATTGGACCAGTGGACCAGTGAGCATTGGACCAGTGAGCCTCCATTGGACCAGTCAGCCTCCATTGGACCAGTCAGCCTCCATTCATCTTACAGATTAATGTATTACAATGTGTGCCCCGTCCAACATTTTATACTTAGCCAAAGATACTTTTTGCGTACAGAATGGAAAGCTTACAGTTTATAAATGTACAATAAATCTTACCACGGCTTTACAGAGAATTAAGAGTGATAAAATAGTATTCTGATTTTTTAGTTTAAATAGATTTTAGAAGATTTACCAACTATAATCCGGGTTTATTTCTATGAATCAAAAGGATATGATTAAGGGACATCCTGGTATGGCTGTCTGAAATAGGAAGCAAACTAAACTGTTATAGTTTTTTCAAAATGACCCTGTAGAGGACAGAAATGAGAAGGGCTTTAGGCAATAGTACAGATATTGATAAGTGAGCGGGGAGTCTACAAATTATCTGTTTTGGGGGTTTTCTTTTAGTCCCCTTTTAAGCATACATTTCACAGTAGGTTTTAAAGTAAACCTATCACTCACTGAAAACTTGTATAATTATTGTTAATCGTTAATGAGCCTTGACCACTCTGATGTATTTTAACTGATACTTCTGTGTGTGTCATTTCCAGAAGACACTAGCTAAATGTGCTCAAACGGCGATAACATAACTACAAGAAATATTTAAGTTTTGAAATAGGTCTAGCTGTTTCCTGGAACTTTTAATGTACCGTTTTGTTTTGCAGGTGTTGCTTGGGGTTGCCGCTGGTCGTGGGATGATAATGGAGTGTTCCGTGAAACGTGTTATTGTGATCAGGACGGATGCAATAGTTCTCTCCCCTTACCTCTCAGTACATTTGTTATAACACTGGCTCTTTGTATGTGTGCTATCTTGAGGCAGCTCCTCTAAACTGACTGATTTGACAACTCATTTTAAAAAAAATTTGTGTGTTTTTTAATATTTTTTTTTAATAATTTTTTTTGGATTTGTCAAAAACAATCAGTAAATTTTGTTCTCATTCGGATTGACAAATGCTACATATTGAAGTCTTTCCTAAACCACTGAAGGCTGTGCAGTTAAACTGGAACCAACATTAGGAGTCATGCAAGTAAAACGACTGAATGAATTGCTCTGTTTAAAATGATCTGTTGCAAAACCTGCATTTGTCACTTTTAAAGTGACATTAGTATTGGTCTTCCGTTTAGGGCGTAATAGTAAACATGCTAAACTTTTGAAAAATTAACGATTGTTTAGTTGATATTTGTTAGTGCATTTCACCTGTGAAAGTTCATAGTAACAACTTGACATCAGGAGAACAACTTAAACAAACAGTAGTTATTATAAAAGAAAACGTTACATTCCATCATTGATGTGTATATTCACTTACATTATAATGCTAGACATATCTTTTGTTGTATAATATTCCACATATACGTAGCGTGGATTTAATTTGAGTTTTTCTCGGTAACAGTCCAGTCTGTTCGGTACAGCGGAGGATCAGTGCAGTCCAGTTCTAAGAATAGATATAGATCTTATAATTTAAAAAAAGTGATTTATTTTGGCAATGGGACCGGAAACGAGAAATATTGGAACGTAGAGCATGGATACCAGAAAGGCTGACCGGTGGTTGGATAGATCGTCTTGTGATCGGGTCTTGCTGAATCAGGTTTTTGGAGTCCTGTTTGCTTGTCTATCGTGTCAGTCTGCATTGGATATAAAGGAGGATGGGTTCCTTCACCTATCTGGGACGTCCTCATATGAGTGAACTAACCTTAATCCCTATAATCAAAGTCAACATAATGTAGACTAAATATGATGTAGCCTTTATATATGGCTTTTATCATTGAACTTTAGTGAGTGTGGCTAACGGCCAACCAATATACCAACATATCATCTGTATATATTTATTGTATAAATTCCGTGAGAATAAGCAAACCATTGGAGTGATTTAATGTCCCTTGTCCGTGTGCTGGTCATCAAGGTGCGGCCAGAGCCATCGTCCTCTTTCACAGAATGTGGACTGAACTATTGATGTATATGGAGTACAGTGTTTTTGCCGAGTGACATTTTGTAAAAGCGGACATCCGCATCCCTATCATCCTCCACATGTATGAACACTGGTTAAGAACATTTTATCATTTGTATATACATATGAACCATTATTTTATTATTACTATAGTAAAGACATATTTTAATTGATACTTTATAAAATTTTAAAAATTGTAAATTTCGCTGTTGTCTAAAACATAACAACGCCACCATAAATCGATACATATCATGTAATTCATAGGCTTGGCCTGTTATGGTTTTCTAATAAAGGATTATTTTATACAATTTTAATAATTCAATTTTTATTTTCTTATTTTTCCTCAACATGGTTGGTCTTGGGTAGTAAATTGCCCACTGACTACCTTACGATTTACTATCGTGTCCTGATACTTTGCTACCTCCAGTTGTCCACGGGATAGAGCCCGTTTGTCGACTCTCCGGTATTTGAGGGAGTCACAAGATGTGGCTCCGGCACACGCGGGGTGGTTTTTACGAGGTTTCCTCCCGGTTTTCCACCATAATAGGACAAGGAACAGTGTGAAGTGGACAATCCGTCGTGAAATACCCTTGAGTACGACGTTAAACCCCAATCAAACAAACCCCCAGTTGTTTCATTGACCCAGTCAATCGACAGTGTTCTAGCAAAGTGAGTGAAATAAGATACAGTGTAGAACCCCAAGCAGACCTGACTACCTGGTGTTTTCTGGAGTATTTTGTATACGTAGTTTATGTTAAATACACCAATTAAACATGAAAATATACAAAAAAAATTATATTCTGGGTATGGTGTAATAAAACAATACACACAATTGTAATTCCCCGTAGTTTATAGAGCACTAGTTATGAAACTCCCTCCCAACCCTCCGCTAAGGGAAATAGGAGACAGATACTTATGTTAAAGTACCCATGAATTGTGTTATACGAGGCAACATTAAGGCTAATACACGGATATGTTAAACTTTCGCCCTCTATCAAAGCGGAACCCTCTTCAACATAAACTATGCCTCATTAAAATACCCCTATTTTATTTCCTTGGGCAGACCTGCCTCCCCTAGAAGACATTTGTGTCCCGTCTCGCCATTGCTTACTGCCAGTGACATCTACCGACGTGGCATTCACCTGTCCTACGAATGAACATTTTTAAATATGGTGAAGATGAACGAATCCTTCAATCAACCAACCAATTGCAACAAGGGGTTTTATGTGTTACCGACAAATGCTTTATTTTATTGCTGATTAATTAGAGGACAATTAATCTGTTATCATTGGCCATAATGATTTTCGTAACAATGCGGGCGGCTGAAGTACATAATTGCACAATTAGCCTCTTAGTTTAAGCAGGATGTTCACATACATTTATGGGGAATAATATATATTTTTTGTCCATACAATCGCATTTTAAAAGCTCTAATAGACGATCCATCGACTGTATCAGCATTATACCAGGTACGGTCTAACTATTAACATATTTGGTTATTTTTTATGAACATGCTAAACGAGCTATATTTCCCATCATATCTCCGATTAGGAATTGGAATGACACTAGTGGATCTTTTTTAACCTTCCACTGTAATATAGGCATGCTTTCATAAATTGAAACGTCAAAGTGGAGCATATTTTCCCCTATATCTGTACTGGTCATAAATTGGACTCTTCTGAAATTATATTGCGTGCATTTTGGATTGCTATATTACAGATTTAATTATTAGAGATAGTTTTATCACGGGTTTATTGATCGGTGTTTAGCGCCGTGACCAAGACTAATTCACTTATATGATGGTGTTTCAGTTACGTCATTTACTACAAAATGTGAGCTGCTTGGAAAATTATATGATTGGTTCTCCAGTGCAAAAAAAATCCACAGTATGACGGCCCGGTGCTTAGTATACCCTTAGCGAGAGGGCCGGGTAACAGCAGTATAGGCTTCTTAAATATGTTCATGTACAGGGAGTTGTGGATATTGAACGGTTCTTTGAGCTAATATACTTCAGTCAACTCAATGGTATATTTGAGAGATTATAGTCTTATCCGTTTATAGCAGGTTTGCTGCATTGTTTCCACATTATACTTTCCTCGCTGACCTGGTCAACTCTGACACGACTGGACTGTTACTGAATTGTTTAGTTCCGGGTAAGGGTTAATACCAAACCTAACCCTAAAATTAACCCTTATACAAACTGTAAAGCCCAACACAAATTTACCCTAAACTAAACCTAACTCTAAAACTGGCACTGAAATTCACGTCAGATCTTACATGACGGACTGACCACTGTTACCCATCCGACTCTTAAATACCAATTAGTTCTACCAGCTGGCCGTGTTTTCATACGAATGTTTGCTGGGATTATTCTTTTGGTTCTCCTTCGAATGCGATCCAAATTTTTCGAATATTTGCAAGACTATTTAGAATGTAGTCACTCAGATTGTACTAAGAATACACTCTGAATGCTGTTCGTTATTTCTCCACTACGAATGCACCTCGAAAGCTTTGAATATGAAAAAAACATTAGGACTGGCCACAAGAATGGACCAGATTTGGAATGCACTCAGAATACCTGTAGGCAGAATTTTAGAATACGCTTCGAATATCCAGGAATATACCACGAAAGTTCATTCTGACGACATTCTAGTTCTGGTGTGACTAAAGCTTAAGTAGGTTTTTCCAGGCGTTTGGGGGAAGCTGCCGTAGAGCAAAACTAAACCGATCTGTTGGTGGTGTCTTCCGTAGGCCTATTGCGTCTCGTGCGGCCATCGTTTATTGCCAGTGAGGTCTAACTGTCACTGGTGAGTTTCTTCATCCGGGCTGACACGCCGTCATATAATTAGGCTGTATGTGAAATAACTTTCAAACGGAGTAAACCCCTAAACAACCTAAATTAAGCATTGCTTAATGGGGATTAACACTGCCAATATCGGCGCCAAATGCAAGACGGTCGCAGGAGTTGTCCCCCCTGTCCAATCTCTGCTTTATGTATATTATATTTCTATTTTAAATTTGTACGGTTGACCGATTGATTTTTGAATGCATATATAAGCTACGTTAACAAAAATCTTTTATGAATTTTTATACCACAAAAGGTTTCTTTTACTTATTTGAATTGTACGCTTGGAAGGGATTAACCTTGGGATGGGAAAACCCACTGTATATTCATAGTGCACTGGGCGGTAGATTTAGGGTAATTTATATCATAATCAGTGAATATATAAAATAATACTACTCTTTTGAAAGGGGCATTGCTACGGAACTTTGGACAAAAGAGCGTAGTACTGACTTAAATTTTGCCAAAACTGTTAAGTCTTAAAGCTAAAGCACATATTTAAAAATTTAGAACATCAAAATTTAAGAAAACGGCGAGGATCAGGGACCGCCTATAGGTCCCGGAAGCTCCGAAAATATGGAAGCCCGTAGAGGGAATATTAGCTAATATTGGCAATGAAATGTTTTCCGTCATTTTGATTAATAGATTATGATCGATTTTAATTGGTATATTTTTTTAAGAGAAAAGGAGCCACATGTATATAAAAAATATAAGGGTCACATCAGTGATGTGCAGGGATTCTACATTAGAACGTGCTACATTGATTTAAATAATTACGTTCAAAGAATTATAATTTTTATATCGGGGCAATTTTGGATATTTTGAAGTTTTTCGAAAACATTGGTGATATGCCTTTTAAGGAACAATGCAACTCTATTGAATAAAGAAGCATTGCTACAAAATCTTGGGCAAAAGAACGCAGTAGGTGAACTGTCTATATTTGGCAAAACTACTAAGTCTAAAACTTAAAACTAGATACCCTTTTAAAATTTAAAACATCAAAACATAAGAAAACGGACAGGGCCCGGGTAATTCTGTTAATGACGAAATACAGAGTGGTAATCTAGGCTGATTTAAAAAAAAAATTCTGAGCGAGGACGTAAGTAAGATCGATATTTTATTATCCATTTAAAAAAATCATTGTACAGATCAGCAACAGGACTATTTAATAATGCGAAAGTGTAAGGTCAAGGTAACGAAACTGTTGAGGCTCTCAATACTAAAAACATTTGACATGTACATCATCACGAGTTTTGGATTTGCCAATATATGTCGATGATGTTTTGGAGTTTATTTGTTGCTTTTTTAAAAATATAGTAAAATTTGTTATGAGACAATAATTGCAGTCCATCACTCTCCCCCCCCTTTTTAGCCCTTCATTGGGTCTGTGTGTGGGTGTGTGGACGCCCACCCCCCCTTATATCTGCCACTGGATATCATGATGTGATGCAATCTTTTAGTGACATTCATGGGAATTTGGCAGTGGATATTGTTTGCATATACAATTAAAAACAACGTGACTATTGTCCTCAAAAAGTGATCCGCCCTGCAGTGAAGTTAAAGATAGGCCTACAAAGAAGTGTGCAGATATGAACAATTTCTGCTGATAGAAAAACTTACGGGAATTCCGGTCCTCCCACCCACTGAAGTGAGTCAATGGACCAAAAGCCCTGATAGAGATTGCTGGTAATTCCGTACAAATACTTACATTATTTCGAAGTAAAGAGAATGACTTCTCTTGGCGAGGCCTATAAAACAATATATAAATGCGACAATAAAAGAGATGGTTTAAATGCGTGGTTATTTAAAATGTCAGCGGTAATTTGGTAATAGTAATTGTAGTATATATTATCTAATAGCCGTATTGCGACGTGTTTCTGGTGTATAAGCAAATGGCGGAGGAACTTCCAGAGAACTATATCCGTAAGTTTGTATGCCTATACTTTCTTTATGATAACTTTTTAAAAACTAAACCGGTTTATGTCAAACAAAAGTAAAATGAGAGGTCAACAAGAATAACTCATCATATATGTAGCACGTTCTCTCGTAAATAACCAAAAATAGATACTAAAGATAACGCTCGTCATTAAATATTTACTAATGAAATGGCCTACATACTTGAAGTTATGAGAAGTTTGTAATCTTGTTGAATAGCTCTAGATGGCACAGTCAGGCATATCTGGGGGTCTCCGTTGCTTAGATAAAATAAACATACACATTGTTGGGCCTATATACGGAAGCGTTATATGTCGTTAACAACAAATATATGAGCTGGCCAATGTATAGGGTATATAGGTATATTGCCTTACATATTATACTTTACTGCAATAGCATAGCGAAAATAGTCCTATACTGATCAACACTGGAAATAAGTGGACAGTCGGCCAAACAATTTCGCAATTATACTGCCCTAGAAATAGTTTCAGCAGTTTATATATCTTTAAATATGAGTCACAGATCACAGGTCAAATATGTGCTTTTATACATCTGTATAGTGAACATGTATTTCACATATATAGCCAGTATGTGGTAAGTGTATATATACGACATTTAATAATTGTTTTATTACTCGTTTGCTTATACTGCAGCTTAACAGAGACTAGCCGTGGCGTTAAAGTATGAGTGTATACAAGGGGTTGCATGTTTCTCTCCTTTCTTCACAAAACTGTATCCAACAATTCCATCTATACTAATCTTCTTCAATTTTTCGCTGTATTCGTTCTTTGTAACGTTTAATAGGCCTGCCTTGTATGGCAAGCCGTTTTAGCACTTCTACCTTTATTCTACATATGTCGAATAAGTTTCGCTTTTATTTTACTTATGTATAATTCTTTTCCACATATG
>JAVFBX010105302.1:0-28308 GCA_034783855.1 Mopalia kennerleyi | reverse complement strand
CCATAGGCTACCCAGAACACAACTCGAGATTAAGGTTTATTAAGAAACTTGTCTCTGGGAGTTATCTAGAACATAAGTTGGTTCATCGATTATAATTATAGTTTACATGCCTGTGCCAGTGTGATTGGCTTTAGAAATATATATACATGTATATTTCTAAAAGCAGTCGCTGGCACAGGGATGTAGATCAATTAAAAACGATGAATCATCTTATGTTCTAGATAACTCCCAGAGATAAGTTTTTTTATAGTGTGTGTGACTTGTGTTTATATATTGATGTACTTATCATCTATATAGATGTTACAGGGCCACAAAGGAAACTAGGTTCTATTGCTAATTTGTGTATTACCCTGTTAATGGTAAAAATAAAGGATTTATTACAATTGTGTTTCTCTAATAAATGGTTGAACCACGAAACAAACCAAACTTATTTTTTATAAGCTGTTTATTAACAAACTGTTTACAGATGGTAAAAAACAAATCAAGTATATCATCTAAAGTGATACCTACGCTATTTAGACAAACACTGTATTTTGTAAAGATAGAATAATGCAAAGCTGGGAGTCTATTAAATGAAAATCACGTTGTATAACCTTAATACTGGATTAAGCGAAAACTCATGTAAGGAACATCTTGGAATCGTTTACGTGCCATAGCGCCACCTGGTGGCTGAAAAACACCTGGTCGCTCTCCCAGCAGGGCTATTTAATACTTCTTAAGGATGTTTGCAATTGTCTCTCAGTAATTACGTTCAGAGGAGAATGCGATACAAAGAAGTTTAGACAATCTTTGCCCTTACCGTGGAGAAATGTCGATCGGCTGCGAAATCAGGAGGGGGTATCAGGGGTAAATTTGTTTCATCTGGGTAGGAGACTAGTTAACGCTACACGGGTAACTGTCGGAACGATAACATCAGTCCGATACAAAAAGAAGAAGCAAACTCCGTTGGAATTGTTTTCAATTGCTAACGGAAAGGGCCTGTGAAAATGATACCGTTTCTATTTCAATGAATCTTTTGTATGAAGACGTCCACAAGCTGAACTTTGCTGTTTGTTTAGCTCTCCAGGACTCGGCGTTGTCCCGCAGTGATACTCTCCACGATTCCTCTTCCTCTCTTTTCTACCACAGACACTTCAATAGTCTTTAATATCCCGATCAACTTTTCAAACATTTTTGAAATTTTCTAAAATTTTCAAAACCCCGGAACCATTCCAGCAATAACACAAGTGTAACAACAATTCATACTGTGGTTCGGAGAGAACATTAAAGAGTCATTAACGTCATGAGATGCCGACAAACGACTGGCATTAAAGTCAACGAAGAACAGACAAGAGAGCCAGATTACTCTGACATATCCTTGATGGTAATGGGGTGGTAAGCTTTGGAGAAAATAATCTCTCGAAAACAAAAATAAGCCCCCTCCTAAACAAAAAAAACAACAGCAAAACAAAAACCTCCGGAACAAAGAACATACAAGAGACCTTATCAAATGAAAAGAATTGTAAAAACCGAAAACAACAAGTCGGCACACAATTAACATTATTAACGTTATTGAAGTCATCATCATGGAGAGTCCACATATACTTTTGAGAAAAATATTTAAACGAAAATTTAAAAAATTGTCTTACAAATGATCTATAACTTGGAACTCTTGGTATTTTGTTTTATAAATCATAACGGCCGCGCTGTAGCACAGTCTTTTGTACATTGGACTGCCGATCCACTTGCGATATAACGTTAACGACAACTATCTCGAGACCGTATTCCCATCCTAGGTATTAAAGAGATTTCTTTGCCCAATCTTGTTGAGAGCTGTGGTTTTAAAGGGACTTGTCCCGGTTTTTACCCATTCAACCGACAATGCGAAGCCATCCTGGAAGTGATGTATTGTACTTTGTTTAGTTTGGTCACCAAAATATCTCAGTTTTACGGGTCAATTATTGCTAAACCGGAATTTGGCGGAATAAAGTCAAGGTAGGCGTTTTATCTCAGGCTGAAAACAATTGTGTATATATAGGGATACATATGGCGGCTGGACAACTAGAAATATACTTTATCATTTACAATAGAATAAATATAATAACATTAAAATATACAAAACAGTTCTAACAATAATGGAATAGGATAGAATAATAGAATAGAATGCAATATAATTTGATATAATTTGAGAAGATAAGATATAAGATGATGTGATATAACGAAAAAGAATATAGAACAACATTTAAAATAAAAACAAGATAAACCGCTTTAACAAAAATATAATTATATTAAAAATAATATATAGCATTGAAACTAATATTATGAAGATTATATAGAAAAGTGGTATACAAGAGTTGTTCGGTATACTTAACTATACGAGACAATATCCATGTGTTCATCTGGATATATATTTTATACTTTTTACTAACACTTCGGCACTAACCAGATGCCTTCAGTGGGGTTGTATGGCAGAAAGGTGTTTCACAAACTATACATACAACTTTTGTGTAACTTAGTCGCATATAGCGCTGGCCCTGCTAGCCAGAGTCCCGGGTTCGAATCCCCATGGAGGCAAGCAAATTGTCTTTCACTGCATGTAATAAAAATATAAAGACTTCTGTATACAGAAGCTTAATAAGTGCATAGTGTTATTGTCGTCAAGCTATATATACTAAGTATACCTCGATGACTAACAATATCCATTGTCTGGTTATTCGATAAAGGTCGAGATTAACTGGATTCCTTGTGGGAGAATGTGTGTCAGATTCTCTGCAAAGCGAATTTATCATATTGGGTGGTAATGAAAAAGATAATATAAAAACTTATGAGCAGAAGTTAAAATGTACAATTGTGTTAATTGTTAGAGGGGTGAAATTATTTAAGATTTGATAATAGCAATTTTATGAATAAATATTATTATTCGTAATGCCCATTGCTGGATTAAAAGCTAATAAACTCTTCATATCTATAGGGAGAGCTGCTTGAGTATAGTTTTAGTTAAAATCTCAATTTCGAAGTCACCCATATGAGCCATTGAAAACTACCCTCATACGCTGGTCAACAATTGGCCACGAATATGTGGAAAACGCTGAGCAATGCGAATTCGTCATGTAATGTGAAATACCTTTGAGTACAAAACACAGTCAGACAAATAAACAGTTGAACATTTGTGATCTAAGCCTATACCGCTGTCGGTATCATCTTCTGATACATTTTTTGGCAGTACTAACCTTTAAATGTCTTTTGCTGTTAAATCCAGTTAATATGTGTTTACACTTTTCAACGTTTAAATGCAACAACAGTCGGGACGGTGTTCAAACCCAGATTTTAAAATAGCCGATCGTTATGCTTAACATATATTTTGATATTAGACTAAATGCATCTTCATGGGTTTGACGTCACCGGTTGTCCCGACATTCAACAGATCGAGGTTCGGCAAACCATATATCTGTCTTGTTTTTATATATATATATTCTTTGTAAAATCTGTCCTACCATATTCACGTATATATTTCTTTTTAAAACAATTTATAACATATTTTATGAATTTATTTTAATGTCTAAAACAATCAGATAAGGATTTACTGTATAATGTTGTTGTAGCACTTTGACCAGATTTTAGCTCAGAATATTGTAAAATGAATATTTCGATATGTTTATTGACCGACTTAAATCGTTCTCAATTGTACCTGCATTGCAACAACAACATAAATAATGTAAAATATAATATAAATGATCTTGATTTCATTGACCGCCTGGGCCACATGGAAACACGGTATATACGAAATTCATTTTGGAGTTTAGCAGCGAAATACGTGGGTGGGATTAACTTTTAACAATAAAGCGTGTTGATAGAATATAAATCGTCGTTCGAATCCCAGTTGAGGCAAGCAACATTTTTTTCTCCGCATTAAAACTATATTAACTGTTATTTAACCGAAAATCATTGTGTACAAATGTTGATAATATACGTTTATTCGATTCTTCAAAAGACATTGACCTCAACAGCTTTGGAATCTTCGGAGTATTCCAGTAGAACCAAGATGAAAATTCGTTTCTAAGTGCATTAAAACGTTGACCAATCAGAACATCCCTTGTAGCAAAACACAAGGAGAGATTGAAAGTCGTCGTTAGAGAGGTGATATGTGTTGCAATTCATAGAGAGTTTCTCTGTGGAACAGTAGGTAACATACAGTTGTTTTTACTTCATGTCTTAAACTTACACAGTGAATTAAGACACGGACACCTGTAAATATTGTATGATAATGGACATAGTGTTACAATCAGTATACTCATCTTTTATTTGCTACAAATTAATAAATGTTTCGAGTATAGACATACTCATTTACTTAGCACTGGAGGATCATTAATTTTCCATCAAAGCACAACATAACTTTTATATGGTTGTGTGTAAGTGTAGCAATCACTGTCGGATACACCACCGTCATATAAGTGAAATACTGTTGCGCATGGCGTCTAATACCAATCAATCAATTTATTTATAACCATCTTGTAATTGTCAGGGGCCAGTTCCACAAAACATTTTCTGACTTAAATAAAAATACTTAATTGGATATTTTTGCCACTTGTTTTGACTTAGTTTTACAGTAATACCTGTAATTGTGACTTACTTACATTATAATAATGATAAAATATTGAATGTTAAAATTCAAAGCTGAAAAATTTGAGGGCATTTTAACATTTTGACTTAAGTTTAAAACTGTTTCGTGGAATCGGGCCCAGATCAAGATAAAATTTAAACGCGAAGTAAAAAAGACGCAATATACCTGTGAACAGTAACATGTGGTTAGAATAATCACGTGATAAAGAGATGATAATTATTAATCAGTTAAGTTGGGAGGGAGGGAGAAAACTGACCCTGAAATAGAACAGACCCGGGAATCTCTTCATGGGCAGGGGATTTTATTTAAATAAAAATTGAATAAATTAAGAAAGAAAAATTTGCTTGCCTCCACCGGGATTCGAACCCTGGACCTTTGGGTTACAGGCCCATTTATTAAATATATATGTGTGCATAAAATCTCATAAGAACTCCCACACATATTGAAGAGATACTTTAGTTCGTAACACCATAAAGATTTATTTTAACGTAATTATTTCACGTATGTTTTGCATTAAAGAAAATGTCACTACAACAAGCATATTATATTTTCTTGGGATGACGAAATAACCCACGTTAAATAACTAAAAGAAAGCATGGCTTTTGTCAACGCTTTTTTTCGCTGAGAAGTCGAGGCGAATAAACCGAAACGTAAATTAAGAAAAATGAACCAGGCACTCATAAAGATAGATGATAAATGGAAAGATTGTATCGCGGTTACAATTTTATAACACAGAAGGTGGCTCGGCTTGGTTAAACCTGGGCCGGCCGCAGCGAAGGGTAGCCCTGAAATGACAAACACGATTAAGACCAACTCCCTTTCCTCGATCTACACGTGTTTTTAATGAATTAAGAGTTTTCGGGGTCATCCGGAGCATGGCCAATTGGATAGATTGCCTGGAAAATTCAATCCGATGGTACGATGGCTCCCCACAAATAATCCATGTTCCCGGTTAAGGAAAATATTAATTTAAATTGGACCTCCAAGGAAACTCTGTACCGTTATAATTGAATGTTATGGCCATTTAATCTATAGATTCGCCTGAAGTTAAAAAATGGTTCTCCTGCGCTGGAGGTAAAAATAGAGTTGTAACACAGGGTCGGCAAATATAACTAAGAAGGAAATTAAAAATGTCACTCAATTGAAATTTATGAAAATTCTTAATATATTTAGAAATTATCACCAGCGAAATTTTCACTCCAAAGAATTGGCAGAAATATGCCATAGGCCTTGCATTTAAGAGATCCGGACATTTATAACTTAGCAACCTCCCTCTTCCCTCAAGCCCATCAGGGTGCATTACGCCAGCATGTGGCAGTGTGAAAATCAAACGTTTGTTTATTTGATTTGGGTTTAACTACACACTTTAAGTTATTTCATTCACACGACGGTGCCAATGCGCGAAGGAAACCACCGTCGACACAACTGGTAACAAACAATGACAAGACAACACAAACACAGGACACAATTCAAAGACATAAAAAACACGCCGGCGTCATGTTGCCCCTTTGCTTTGAGATCACCAAGGCAACAGTATAGGAAACTACCCGTAACCCTCCCCGGAAATCAAAGAAACATAGCATGACAAAGCAGCAATACATTTTTCGTCGCTGAATATTGGAATACCTACGAAAGCAAATGTACTTCAAATGAAACTAAAACACAACAATAAATATAGAAATGGCACCCTTTATCACAGACCCTTGGTACGATGTTAAACGTTAAACACACTATAAGAGAATGATACAAGATACACTGTACGGTTGACCCGTCTGACTCATGTCTGATTTGATGATATGTTTCCAGCTCTTTATTGCTTACATAAAGAGTATTATTAACAGTAAATTGTTTATGGCAACAGATGGCACGTCTGGAGAGCCGTAGATATGATCTGCTGGCAGGTTTGTCGTGACGAGTATATCAAACAAATGCACAGACATCTCTATAGCATTTTTTATAAAGGGGGTATGGGATTGGTTTAACAGTAGGCCAACATGCTGATTTGATAGGCCCACGTGTGGCTTACTCTGTTCACACGAAAAGATTCGATCGAAATTAAATTTTATCCGGTCCCAATCTTTAAATCCCGTTTTTAAAAATGACCGTTCGCACGATCGTCTTCCAAACAGATTTATAAAGGTTGTTTGATTAGTATTTGACGCCAGACTCAATGACAATTTAATTACGTGACAACTTGACAACAAGCATTTGAAGTAATTGATTGAAAATCGGAAAGAAACCTTGCACAAACCACACCACGATCTTCTCATCGATTGCTGCATACTTTCCTAAAACAGTTGGCGATTTACTAGACAATTGCAATAGCTTAAGCGGATGTAGTCTCGTAACTCAGGGGCAACGTTAAGTCGATCTGTTTGTCATGTCATATTGCTTTCAGTTGTGGTCTTGTGTTTGTCATGTATTGTCTTGCTGGCGATGTCGAGTGCGGTTTCCATGATCCATTGGACTTACAGGCCGTCATATCAGTGCAATAGCCTTAAGTGTGGCGTTACATTCCAATCAAACAAACACACGAGCAATAGTCAAACCAGTATTTATAATTGACCTGTTAACAGAGACATGGATGATCTGAATTGTTTCTGGAAGCGCCGTTATTGTCGTCTTGTGTCACTGTTGGTAGCATTCTCTTAAGAGTGGATAGATTAATCCGGTCTGGTACAAAGAACCCGCTTTTTTCACAATTTAACTGCGAAACTCGATTCAAGTTTTGAATATCGTACCGACATTCGCCAACCCTTTTTGTAAACATAAAATGGCGAAACATATAAGCTGACCTAAACGCATTATGCGATTTTACGTCTAAACGTCAGTCAAATAAAGCTTACAAACGTAAAATGTTCCGATAGATAAGCTTTTGCAGTATTCAAATCTTCAAAATAGTTGATTGAATTTAAATGATTTATATTGTCCCTTATGACAAAGTACCACAAACACCTATAGTAAAATATCAATGGTATTTTTGCGGAATTTACCACAGTGAAAAAGGACGTCCTTCAACGAGGATTCGCATGAAACATCCCATAAACATCTACCTATAATTCAAACGAATTTAATCATGTTCTATTTTATACGCTGTAATAACATAACATAAATTTCCACACTTTAGTTAAAACAGATGAAAAATTCAAAGCTTTCTTTCAGATGCATATATCAATTAGATAAATATACGAGACTTACGCAAGACATATCCTTTAAGTCGTAATTCCACGTGCTCTCGTACATTTTATTACGTAGTGAAAAATTAAAGGCTTTTTTCAGGTATACATGTATATATGCCATTAATGAGAAAATATCGCGAGACATACCTTTTATTTCACGTGATCGCTTACATTTTATTACTTAGTGAACAATAAAAGCTTTCTTTCATATATTTTCCAATTAGAAAATGACACGAGATTTTCTTTAAAGTCGCAATTCAATGTGATCTCTTACACTTTATTACGGGGAAAAACGTTGCCAACTTTCTTGAGCTGTATATATGTCAATCAAAACAATTTGCAAGATTTGCCGATATAATACAATCGTAATCCAAGAGATCTTAAAAACATCCCTCATTTATTAATTATAGGGGTACATACAGGTTTTAAGTCTCCCCTATTCTGATGCTTTGTACTCTATGGGACAAATTTGTTCACATTGCCATACAGGACAATTTGCCTTTATTTGTAAGTTTGTTAACGTGCTCCACAGGACAACTTTTTAAAAGTGGTTTTGAGAGACAAATTTGTTCAGTTTGCCGATAAAATGATAAATATCGACAATTAAAAAGGGATGTACTGATCAACTTAAATTGAATGCATAGCCCCCTCTCCCTGGAAAAATACCACACTTCTATATAATTCCTTGCATTAATGTTGGGAAAAAAATTCATCGCGACAAGAACATCGATCAACCTGTCAAAATTTTGTTTACAGATTACTCCCCTATACTTTCAATTAAAAATGATTAAAAATCTATTTTATCGAAATTTGATTTAATGTAATCTTTTCTTTCAAATGCATCGAAATTTATCATTTTATCGACATTTGACTTTTATCTAGTCGTTTCTTTCAAACATGTCGAATTATTAGTTTTGTTGAAGACCAACGTAAGGTGGAAATATTTTAAACACAATAATATATGCGCCATCAAACGGCTTGTAATTGTAATTTTATTCAATTTTGTTGAGTTGAAAACTCAATTTGAAGGTTTTCAAGTAATTACTTCTATATCAACCCCAGAATAGTATCTGGTAAACACCCTACCACGCATGACACCAGGTGTGGTGTTGTCACTGTGTCAATTGTCCAATAAAAAGGGCACAGCGAAATGAGCCATACGCATCTCATTACCACGTTTTGGGGTGCAGTTGTGTGATTGGTCATTCCAGACCAACCAATTAAACTAATTTGGTGTACGATGTTTGTTAGCTTTACATCTTGGAGTTCATTGTGAAGAACAATAATTCTCGGCAGATTTTTACTTATAAAGGTCGCGCTTAGGCTTAATGCTTAGCGTGTCTGTTTACTAATCCGACTTCGATATACCACCCACGTGTTCGAGTCCGTCTGTCGACCCTCAGGTAAATCCGTATCACGGGATGTGAGTCCGGCAATCGTTCCGGGTTTTTTATGAGGGGTTCCTATCGGTTTTCCTACGTTATGGAGAATCCATCGTCATATAAGTGACATACCCTTGAGTACGACGTTAAACCGCAAACAAACAAATACACTCATACATTTATCGATATTCGTAGGGTGATACTATTTTTTTAAAAAGTAAGTTGTGTCATAACTAGCTAAGAAATCCACTAGAATTTGAATGCGATATTTGATATTGATACGAAGTTAGATATGACGATATCAGTCAGAAAAATATAATACCATGGCAAAACGCGGGGGTCACAAGGGTGCAATCGACATAATTCACAGCGTCAATTTCACATGTGGCGATGAAATTTACACGCCTTGTTGACAGAAGATGTCAATTTTTACATCAGCTCAGACTCCCACATCGCGATACAGCACGCTGAGATTTTATATTTAAGCTAGCGCAATGTTATTTATTGTATTGCTAATGCGGACTGACTGGCCAAAACAACATTCGCCTTTGATGAAAGTAGTAAGCGCAGACCACCGTATAGTTACGGATGTAAATCGACTGAGAGACGCGGTGGTTGTGGAGTGTTTGATTGGTGTTTAATGAAAGTATTTCACGAAGTCTTTGAGTTGCCGGTTATTGCTGGAAAACCGCTAGGAAACCTCATAAAAACAACCCTGTGGTCACCCGTGGCCATCAATTTTATAACCGGCAGTCAGGAATACACAGAATCGAGTCCAACAATCAAGTGTTCAAATAAATTTGTTCTCGTACAAACGATAAATTTGTTAAAGACTCGAAATGCACGATGATTCGTCTGAATATTGTGCTGGCAGTCCCTCCTGTTGCCCTGGTGCTCTCTGAG
Source organism: Mopalia kennerleyi (assembly GCA_034783855.1). Classification (NCBI taxonomy): domain Eukaryota; kingdom Metazoa; phylum Mollusca; class Polyplacophora; order Chitonida; family Mopaliidae; genus Mopalia; species Mopalia kennerleyi. The sequence continues at coordinate 18,244 of JAVFBX010105302.1, read as the reverse complement.
CTAAGGGTCAACCTGGGATGAGTATACTAGTCCCAGGGGGCAACGTAAGGCGATCTGTTGCCATGTCTGCATTACGTTCTGTGGTTGTCTTGTAATTATCATGTCCTGTTTTGTCTATGTTTTGGTCAGTGGCGAAATGAGCCATACGCATCGCATTACCAAGTTTTGAGGCGCAGTTGTGTTATTTGTCATTCCAGACTAACAAGTTAAACTCATTTGGTATTCGATTTGATATGGTGTCCTTCGTCCACCGGGCTGGCACGCCGTCTTTCAAGTGAAATAAACTTTAATACGGCATAAAACCCCAATCTAACAAACATGATAAACTAAGTGTACTGCTATACATCCTTATCTGAGTGAAACAGATCATTCTATGTTTTGTCAAGAATAAGCCTTAATTGATCGCCTTTTTTCAGAGTGGCTGTTTGATAAGTTTTGCGGACATTCTCTCTAAATGATCAGAATTATTTTGAAATCAGACAGTGACTTGCTGGTAGTATATTTTTACTGTATACCGACGGGTCCACACTGTGCCAGAATATTATTTATAACATCAATTTGGGTTTGTGTTTCCAAGGATGACAGTCATGTCACGTGAGATAAGTCAAAGGTTCAATATCCCGCGTGTCCGCCCACTCATCCTTTGAAGTACCGTTCACGGGTTCGACTCAGACTGTCGACTATTAGGTATATGAGTGAGTCACTCGATGGGAACGGCAATCGTGGGGATAGTTTTTTTTAATTTCATTTGATTAAATTTGTCGGCATTTACCTCCATTGTATAGGGTAGATATCGCGTAAATCTCGGGATATACTGGTTACTGTGGTATCATTACTAGGATCATCCTTAATACATGTGTGATTATACCCCAAAATGATGCAGTGTGTTCGCCGAACGTCCATTTACCCGTGTGTGCACACTGTAACCTGTAGTCTGGTCACAACATGTCACCCGGCTTACAAGTGTCTGGATGTAAATACATGTACAAACATTCGAGAAAAAAACCCAAATAAGTCAAGAAATCAAAATTCATTTTTGAAAAACATAAACCCACAACAACAACAATATTTGTCCGTTTCTGGATTGATAAGATTAACACAGGTTCAGAAACTAAAAAGGTTAAACAAACCGTCAACACTCCACTTCAAATGGCATTTGCATTCAGACACTTCCAATCCAGGTGACATTGTTATAACTAGGGTTTCCATGATTAAGCCGTAGTGGCTCCTGTCTACTTTGCTGATTCGCCTTGATTTGATCGTGTGACGGCTGCCACCGTAGCGCAAAGACCCAAAGAACATCAACCAGATATGCGCTTCTACAAACGGAAGTAAATGTTTTAAGATCCGTGACTCCTTGATGGTATATTTTATTTACTAACAAACCGTGGGTAACAATAACGCCTTAATAAGCTCTACAGTCTTGGCACATTACCTTCGGACACAATCCTTCAGTGAGGTAAAAAAATTGAATTATTGATGATATTATTTTGCTATTATGTCGTGCTCGTGCTCACACATGAGTAGCGTGATAATACGTGAAGATAACATCTATGGTCAGTTTGATTGGTCAATAGAAGTAGAGCAGATTATTGTTAGGTCAGTGAGGTTGACATCAATCCCTGTGTAGTTATACAGCTGACGACATCGTCGAGGGACTACTTTTTTATAACTGAAAGAAGAGAGTTTGAACTGAATGAGGAATATGGTATGGTATGGAAACGTGTAATGTTGTGTGTTGTCTATTTAATTTTTATAGCCTTCCAATTGAGTTACTATTATTTTTCTCTCTGTTTAATTTAATTGGAATCATTTGGCGTTACTTGTGTAGGATTATCTTCTTAGTCCACTATAACAACAACAACAACAACAACAACAGAAATGTCTCCTTGAAATAAGCAAGTCATTTTAAAACAAAATTTAGGCCTACATGTCCGACTGTGTTTTACTTTAGGTCCACGTTTGCTTCTTTATATTATTTATCCTCTTTGGGTGCCGATCTTTGAGACTGTTTTCTCGGTAAAAGATCTATCGATTTTTCCACTGGCGCCGGCTTCGACTGAAATGAATTCGATATCAAGCGTCTTTCACTTTTAGACAATAACGCGTGGTGTAGAGTTACAGAAATGAGCAATTCTTAGCGTCTCGTGCTGCACGTGCAAGATAATCGTTCGTATCATCAATCTAAGTAATTAGCTGGGTTGTTAAATTCAGTGTCTTATACAATATTTTCCGTGACTACCGCACGTGCACGCGACATTTTTTCGACAATTTGCGGTTAAGATTCTCGTTAGTTACAGTTTTGCACTAATTTACACGTCCGGCGGATGCTTATCTTTTGGCAGAGTGATCCGTCAATTCACTCTTCACGCGTACCCCAGTTTCTTGTATTACGCCGCCAAACAATACAACACGGAATTAAATGGGCTATTCAACCATTACAAGTGTATTAATAACAGAGTCCGCTAATTATGTTTAAACTTATCTAATATATGATCCATTGGTTTCCTGTTCAATATTTGTTCTATAAAATGTCATAATACGTATGTTAAAAAAAATATATGATAAAACCAATAAATACGCTTTTAAAAATGTATAACATGTGAAAATTCGTATCATTATTTCCAGAACTGCTGTAGCTCAGTCATTAGAATGTCGGCCTGCAGCCTAATGTTTCTTGTTCCATACCCTGTGGAAGCAGGGGAATTTGTCTTTCGCTACCTTTATAATAAAATATATTTTAAAAAATGCTTCAAAGAACGGCTATTATAGTAAACAGCTAAAGGAACCTTTGGATCTTTGTTTTAACGTTTGTAGTTGACAAAAAAATAAATTAAAATAACAGTGAGCATAACATAACTATTATGACAAATTCTGGTCATACTATTTTCAGTTTCTGTGGCTTAAAAAAATAACTAAAAAAAAAGAAGCAAGGGTTATTTTATAACTTTAAAAACGTTTTTGTATCGGTTAAGCGAATTCCAATCGTAGAGAATATAGTTTTGAAAAAAATAAAAATGAATGAAAAACGAGACAACATGTGCTTTGCATTTCTTCACTTATATTAAGTAGGTTGTCATATTTTTCTTTTCACTCTTGTGTTCGAAATGGATGCATTATTGTCTGAAAGCGTTGGGATCGGAATCTGGACGCCCGGTGATATCCACAGGTAGATTTGTTGCGTTTACTCCATCTTAAACATATGTTGAGAATATTCTAGACTTTTGTACAAAAATCGTCTGTGGTTATAAAAGAAGTACGATAGCGAGCTCTAAAAATAAATCAGCATTTAATGGATATTTTCAAAGATTAGCGCAAGGATATCAATTGCATAATTGTATAGCTTGGATCATTGTTAAAAGGTAGTCATATTGCTAAAATATTATTTTTGATATTATAAATTATTCTCTTGATAAAATCGATATTTCTACTTAATCTCTTGAATTCGAACACTGCTTGTTTAAAAACGAGTTCATATAATTTAATTGTCCAATGACCTAATTTGATCTGGACAATTCTTTGTTTAAACCTCTCTCTTAAACGTGCAAATTTAAAATAAAAAAATAAAACAAAACATTTTGACCAAGTATGACAACGAATTTACTCTTAAATCTTGAATCATTAATTCGCTCTTCTTTTTATTTTCATATTTTCTAGTGTTTTATTTTCTTTTTATATAAACACATAACGCCTTTTTGTATTTCAATATTACCAACTAGAACCCAGTTTGCTAGTCCCACTTTACAGGAATATTAAAATCTTGTACCTGGAACGTCTAATTCTCTCCCAACAATGATCCATTAGAGCCTGCAATAGAATAAAAGAAATATAATATATATAATAGGTCTAGGCTAAGGTTAAGGCAAATCTTAACCCATACCAACCATCGTGTTTCATACAAATTTATCATCTTTTGTTTATACCCTGTACATGGTCGATACCGTCAATCGAGTTTTAAACAACTCGAGGTCAAAATCTTATTTATTCGTAACCCATACCAACAAATCGTGTTTCATGTCAATTTATCACATTTTGTTTATACCCTGTACATGGTCGATACCGTCAATCAAATTTTAAACAATTCGAGACTAAAATCAATTTAAAAACTTGTCGCTGCATGGGACTTAAAGATTCGCCCATTTTAATCAATCGTTGTCCTGGTTCCAGTGTGGTTAAATTTTAAAACTAGATATTTACATTTCAAAAGAATACAATTTTTCGTATTCAATAATGCATTTTTTAAATCATTTTATCAAAGGGGTCTTTTTCGCCGATCCATCTTTGCTAGCTCGTCTGTCTAACTTCCTTCCTAGTGAATTTTCCTTTTTCATTCGGTCCTCGCTTCAGGATGCGGCTAGCTGGGTGTGAGCTCGTTTGCGCGTCTCTGTAAGGGACCGGGCTGGGCCGCTTCGTTCTCCTACCCTGTAATTTCCTTGTCTGTTGTACTATCGTTCTGTACCCCGATATTGTTTGTTCGCGCCTTTCCAAGCCGCCACGCCTCGGGGGAATCGTTCGCCTTACTAATTATCTTACTTCAATATGAAGCATCGAAGATGAGGCCTAATTTAATGATTTTTTTGTACGAGAAATTTATCTTTATATTTAGCTTCGTCCGAGGAGCCAGCGGCGTGTTGTCATTGTTATTGAAGTCCGCCCGCACAGAGTGGCTTTTCTAGAGGCAACTTGCGATCCTCTTGTTCTCGCTCCGTGTTTTGTAAAGCCTCATTACCGCTTCAAGTCCTGCTTAAGATCTAAGAGCAAATACTGCTTATTGTCAGGAAATTAAATCAACAAGCTAATAGATGAAATAACGATCATTGTTTACATATTTCGTTACTAGCACTATCGGAAGACCCTGTAGAGAATTGTTGATTGCTATGTGATAAATATGGTTGTAACAATATATGGATGAAATAATTATACCTCCAATACACTCTTTCTTTAAAATCTAATTTATTTCCAGAATAACCAAGGCTTAAAATTATACGAAAGAAAAACAAGTTGAACATTATTTATGGTTTTCTGGGTCAGAAAAAATAACATAGCTTTAAACTGATTTGAAGAAAATAATTTTCGATACAAATACTTGTGCAAAATTTAGTGGTATTATCAATACAATGAATCGTGAAATGTGTATACACGCATTAAAATTTAAACCAAAAAATAGAACGCAAATGAAAATTTGTTTGATTGGTATTTGAAGTCGTGACGCCGCTTATAGGAGAGCAAAACGGCAAGAAACGTCGTAATGGGGAAGGTCAAAGTAAAGAAAAGAAAAATCAACCCTTAACAAAACCAAAGTCAAAGACTCGATTTTAACAAAAGACCTTTATCACAACTCAACCCTTTTATCAATGAATAACAAAGCCCCCCCCCCCCCAAGAGAAAAACCAACAACAAAAAACAACAACAACAAAACAAACAAAAACAACAGAAAAACAAACAAACGGATCTGGTAACAACCGATAAAGTTATACAACGGTTTTTGTTCACTTTCTATCTCTTCGCTAGAACAACTCTACAATATTTTGCTCAAGGTTTGCGATGTGGAGTGCTTTTTATTTAGCCTAGTACATTGTCTATCCATCTGGGATGTGGAGTGCTTTTTATTTAGTCTGTCTTTGTATATCCATCGATTTAGAACAGGTCCCGCGGCCGTGGCTTACTGGTTAGCGAGTGCACTTAATAATCCTGCTTCGATGTCCTGTTCACAGGATCGAGTCCATCTGTCCACCCTCAAGTACATGAATGAGTCGCACGACGTGGCTCCGCCAATCGCGGGGGTGGTTTTTACGAGGTTTCCTCCCGGTATTCCACCGTTAATAGGCAAGGAAGAATGTGGAACGGACAATCCTTCGTCATATAAGTGAAATACCCTGGAGTACGACGTTAAACACCAATCAAACAAACAAACAAAATCGATTTAGAAAATAACTGTGATCATCTTGATCAAAGGCAGTCTGTTTAATTAATTGTTTGAATCGTTTTAAAATCATGAAATGCGGGTATCTTAGTGCAGCTCTACTAAAAAGTTCGTTAAACCCCCCGGTAGATTTGATATGTTGGAAAAGTACTTTCTCGGTCGGAAAATCTCATAATTAAGAAAATGTTCAGACAGAGAACCGTCCATGAATCGAACTAAAAGTTACGAAATATATTTATGGTCGTCGTGTGGAATAACACTGTCTTATTTCAACAGATTCTAGTTCGGAAAATTTTCGGATTGAGGCACGTCCGGAAATCGAACAAAGGAAGTATTTTCTGGCATGATGAAAATATATGTTTAATTCAGTTTTCAAGAGCCTCCTCAATATGTTGTGCCAAGAAATAAAGAGTGCATGTGCCAGATCAGATTTAATATTTTCAGTGGATTCTGTGGGCCAATTCTGTCGTCAACAGCTAAACTGTGGAAAACAGACACATGAATAATTGAACATAATCTTGGAGCTCGCGGAGTTCAAAAGAGAGACGAGGCCGCCCCCTACCGACACGTCTTGTCATCCAGTCGGGCTAATGATACCGCATTCAGTATTCGATTAATTATTTATTCCGGTAATATTGTTTGATCGGTCGTATTCGTTAACTTTAGTCCAGTTTCTACGCTGCTATATCTTCCTATACTTCTCCATTTTGTTTATATTAAAACAAAAAGTTTATAAGATGCATTGTTTGCCATTCTTAGAAGTATAGAAGTTTATACATGTGTAGACATATATAATACATGTATAGCATATATAGTTTTGTTACCGAAACGAAGTAAAGCAGCTCTGTCTTAAACTATGTATTATTACGGGATATAACAAGCCTCTAATGGCTTTATTCTCGCCATATTGCTATTTTCTTTAATTAACAAATGTTCTAAATTATTATTTATGGTGAATAAATCATATCATATCATATCGAAGTCATTATCCATGTTAAACATGTCAAAGTAGGCGACGGACAATGTACGAGGCCTTGTCTGGGGTTGATATACAAAACCTTTAGTGTCTTATTTAGGTCTACTCTCGAGGAGTTGTATGGCTTCTGTTTGTTTGGTTGGGGGTTTAACGTTATTTCATTACTATGACAACCTAGGAAAACACCGTTAACATCATTGACAACAAGCAATGACAAGACACGACAATCACAGGATGAAATTCACAGATACCGCTAACAGATTGGCGTGGAACTACCCCCGAAGATCACCCACAAGGGCAACAGGGAGCTCCAGGGCTGCCAAGAGAATTTAAAAGGCCCAGGGCAGAAATCAAGGGCCGTATGAAGTCATAAATGGACCCCTTTCTGGAACCTGGGGCTTACTTCTGTATGAAGAATATTATATCCACCACACTAAATTATCATTCACATAATTATTGACGAAACCACTTTTATTTTGTTTCCTTAAACCAAGGTTCTCTTTCGTTTGGCCTGTAGGCCCTCTGAACGCTTGGGCCCCAGGGCGCCACCCCGGCTGACCCACCACTCACCACACAAATAAGTAAAGACCATGCTTATAGATGGATACATGGAGCCCATACAGAAAAATAACAAGTGTTTAAACAGTTAAATAACACTTGAAGTAGTATATATTAATAAAAGTGAGATTTAAAACCGTGATATCAATGAAACTTATACACTATTGCGAATTATTTTTAAGCATAGATAATTACTTAATGAAATGATTTAGATGATTGAATTAGATAAACTTGAAAGCCGAATGGGTAATATACATATATTAAATGCCTTAAATACAGCAGATTCCCTTTCATTGTTTTAAAAGTAGGTAAGAATTCTGGTCCTGGTTCAAATCCCGGCGGAGGCAATAACAATTTTCTTTCTCATACATTTATAAATATATACATGTTAAACTACAATAACTTTAAATTTCACGAAAAAAGTATTTATGTAGTTTAAATTTAGACCCTTTATTATTAATACACGATGGTTTAAGCTTCACCATTACAACTGCAGTTGTCATGGAGAGCACGCTGTGCGCTATCAGGAAGCTGCACGTGGAATGATGACGTAATGCTGTGCAGAGCCACCTGACGCTGCTGGAATTCAGGGGAGTTAATCGTAATTCGCAGTGTGTGTCAAACGGTTCGCTGGTCTTTCATTTAATTTGAGGGCAGAGCAAATCGGATTACGTAGCAGGTTGCGAACGGAAAACTCGGGTATTTTCATGAAACGGCAATTGTAAATATCATCGTGAGATTACTTAAATGGGATTATTTTGAGTCTCGAGCTGTTGGCACGAAACCTATTATTATAGGGATGTCAAATGTCGAAAGCCACCGGATTAAATATGTGATGTGGAATTTACCAGCTGTGTCTCATACTGTCAAAATATAATAAGTCACTTAATATGTCTATTATGTTTTAAAAATAAATTGTCTTTTCGTTATCTTTGCTTGGCAAAACATTATTTCAGTCAAAATAAATACTAGTTCGAGATAATGCAGTCTGCTACATTGTTGGAAAACGAACTCGCGACACGAAGGTCCGCACCTCGAATCGTCAATAGCTAAATAAAATTACAAAATAATAAAATATCTGAGAAAAAATCTTTAAAAAAATGGAGTAATTAATTGATTGGTTGATTTTTTTCGCTTTCTATGTATTTATTGTTGAATTAGATTATTGGTGTCTAACGCTATGCTAATTTCACTCACACAAAGTTGACTTACCACCAGACTAACGCAGTGATAACGGCAGGATAACACTAAGCGGAATGTTCTCGTAAGTAAGCATACCAGTCTATATCTGTGTCTCACGCGTGGGCACAAAGTCGATAAAGCGGAAGATAGATTCATTGATTATTGTTTTACGCCACATTCAGCTGCATTTTACCTATGTGTGACGAGAACACACTGTTAAATATATATATAAAAATTATATATATTTTAAAAAAATATATTTTCATTAATTCATGTGTTTGTTTGTTAAGCGGGATGAAACGAATAACAAACTTGTCGTCAAATTATACACCATGTATATCAAGACGCGAACAAAACTGCTATAACACGTTTTGTAGGATTCATCTGAAAGAAACTTTAATGTTGGCGCTTAAGTAAAATGTATGGTGGACTGTTAACGCCACATTTGCTAAAGCGACATCGCTGATATTTTTTTTGTCACTGTGTAAATTTCGAGTGATTTTGGGTAGCTTTTATCTGCTAGACACAATCAAGTTGAATCAACCGAAACGTTGAGTCAAAATTTATTCATTATTATCCGTTGGAGTTGTCAATATACCTTACTATGTTAAAATCCTCAGCTTTAGTCATAATGCACAGCAAAAACACGGCGTATAAAGTCGACCACACATTTACATTTTTCATTTTTCTTGCACAGTGGAAAATGAGGACTCCCACCAAAACATTAATAGCAGTTTTTTAAAATAATTTGGTGAGACGTATTACATGAGTATGATATATTGTTTAAGACTCATAAGTGGGTTGTATTAAAAAACACGAACTTATGAGCCATGTACTTCACGTAAAAACGTAACTGTTTACGACGAGTAGCCCAGGAGTTTTTTTGATTTTAATTTATTTTAGACTATTTTGGTTTTCTCTCCTTTTGCGTATCGGGTTATTTTCGTTTGTTTGTTTGTTTGATTGGAGTTTTACGCCGTACTTATACAGAAATATGACGGCGTGTGTGTAGTTTTCATCTAAATATGACTCAAAATTGTGTGGGCTATTTGAGTGTCTATGACAGTCTGGTTCTGGCGAATATATTTCAATGCAAAGAAAGAAAAACGTCCATGCCTTCATTGTGATCGATCCCTTGATTGTTGTTGAACGCCGTTCTTTAGGGTATTCACTTATATGACGGCGGTGTACGGCAATAGTAAAAGCCACACAAACCCAGCAGTAAAATGTTTCGTCTGTTGAAAAATAAGCGTTATGTTTAAAACATATTGCTTTTTCAAATTGTCCACAGAGAACCGATCCTGGGGCCTTTCTGACATGTAGTAAATTTTGCTTCTTTGAAACGAACAGGCTTGTAAACGTTTGCAACGAGGAGTACAAATTCCCAAACGTAAGAGACAAGTGACTTCGGTTACGAATGGAAACATGTGTATTTCTAGTAGAAAACAACCGCGGTATTTATTTTTCCATCTGAAGGGTGTATCAATTCTGAACAGCTGATAGGAAAGCGATGTGAACCAGAAATAGGCGCGTCATGTATGTGATACAGTGACGTCCCTTGAGAATTGAGGCACGTTCATGAGAAACAGACAACATCGCTATGAAATCAACACCTGTTCTTCTGAATGTCAGATCCGAACTGTACACAACCAAGAAGATGTGTAAATCCCTTTCTAACAGTAGAAAATCGATTCATTCTTCCAGTCGTCGAGGTTGACTAAATATATTGAAGATACATTTTCTAATTAGCATAGGAATACATACCCTGTCTGGGGTCATACTGTGTCTTATTCACCATTTTTTATGTGTTGTTTTTTTCTCACTGATTTAAAAAAAAAATCGACAGCCCACTTTTAGGAAAGATAGTACTGCAGCAACAACAAACGCCTGCGGTCAATTCACAAGAGCCGTTTTCATTTCCCTATTTTCGACAAAAGACAAATTTAAAAGTCTTGTTTCGGGCGAATAGTTAAATTTCCCAAATTACCGCAATTATAATTGTGTTCCAAGAATGCTCCTCTCGTGTATAAAGGTGATTCAAAAGCCGCGCATTACATCACCGTCCAATGCTGGATCCTACAATGCTTACCACAGCAACACCCACTAGATCAAAACCCGCTGGAAAAGAAATATTTTTTCTATGTGATTAATCGATATCGATTATTCGGTTGGAATTATCGATATCGAGAATGCAGTTATCGATTTTTCTTCACAAACTTAGCTGACGCGGTGTCATATGAGTGGTATAACCTTAAGTACAACATTTAATCCGAATCAGTCAAACAAACAAAACAAAACAATACAGAGCTGACACAAACACAAGATGATTTCTATGTATTACAGCTTCTACTAATTGGCTTGTGGTAATAGCCAGCAGGTAGTCAGTTCAGGTGAGATAATCGCCCTAATTCCTTCCGCTTGCCGATGCGCATTTTGCGTTTTTCAATGTAAATCTGAAGAAAACAAAATCCATTCTAAAATACCGAATTATGCTGTCAAATTTTTGAGTAATCAAGATTATGAAAAGAAGATTTTAGAAAGGTAAAAAAAAGTTTTTCGTGGGTATTGCCAACTTCACTGTTGAATATTTTCTGCTCCATCCACATACTTAATTATGAGGAAATACCCCTGCATATATAATTTCGCAAACTTCGGATTGATGCAATCAGAAATTTCGCAAATAAGTCAATGTCAAGTATAGACAGTCCGCTGATTTAAAAGAAAAGTTTTCCAACCATTTCCTAGATCAGACGTCAACAAAACCATTAGCTGAAAATATACGAAGGCATAAAAAAGGGCAATTTTTCAATTGTTGTAAAAGCGGTCTCATTATATTGCTTTCCTTTCCGAATTTAAATGTTGACTGCTGAGAAAATTTTACTCTTCTATCAAGCAGCTAATGACTTCTTTAGACAAGAACAAAGGACAAAATGCTTTCGATGCGGTTTCGCGTACAGCATAATTTCAATCGCCTTGTAATTCTCCGAGGGATTCCGGCAGCATATTACCGATGCCTGGAGAGTTGATCAGTCATGTCTCGCTCACAGTTCCGGTCATTCGGCAACTGATTGGTTGATTTGCAAATACATAGATGACCACCTGTAGAGGGCGCCCCACGAGATGTTGTTCTTTTCTGCACGCGTGGTCGTAAACCATTTTTTTTCTGGGAAATTGTATGGTGTAGTTTTAGAGCTCTGTCTGGGACTTAAATCTTCACATATAAGTACCATACTGAGACGATATTTTCGAACACAAATCGACAACAAGTTCTTAAAGTGGCATTTAAAACTTGGATAACATAAAACTAATAAGAGATTCATATGGATACCAACTTCTTGGTTTATTGGCCACATCGTTTTAATCCTATTTTAGATATCGTTTTCAAATGGTCAACAATAAAATACGTAAACGTGGAGTGCCTCAGGAGTTTGCGTTTTAACACAATCAATAAAACACTTGGTGGCTTTTCTCACATTTTGATTTAACTGTAAATAATACATAGTAAATGGAATACTCCCTGTTTATAACTCATGAACACAAACCAAACACGATCAAACAAAGGGGGGTGGGGCGGGGGAGGGGGGGGGGGGGCGATGAAGTAACAATTGTCAACTTAATGAAGCTGTTTTTATAGGAAATCTCCCTTTCCTCCGAAACGTATCTTCCCGAGGCAAGGCGGAAAAGAAGATCTTTTCATTATAAGCTTCTCTTCTATCCCTACCTTGCCTTCATAGAGTGAAACACCTGCATTAAATAAAGTTTACAACAGTTACTTTTTGATGAACTTTTCGGATTTACCACACCCAATCTGATTGGATTTTTTCTTAGAATAAGAGGCGGATTAAACACAGGATGACAAGTAGGCTATACATGTAATAAATACGCACGATCTTAGTCCAATTAACGAGTCTTGGCCTCATCAAACACGCGTGTCGCCAAGCTTGTTTGTTGTCGACTTTGATGTGTAAACGGCTTTCTGGTTGTCTGCTTGCTTGTGTAATAGTCCAATTTAATTTTTAGCACGTTTGTGCCTCGAATTGCAGCAAGGGGTAGTATTGAGGAAATCTCGTCTTACATCCTTTGACCATTGCAAGGGAAAGATGCCGAAAGGGGGTTCTGCCTTGCGTTATGTATTGCTTGAAGATAAAATAATCCAAATTACTGAAAATTTAAATGTAGAAATACACAGAATGAGAGTTATGTTCAACCGGTACAAAAAAAATTGTTTTACATACAGATTCTTCAGCCATGCCATTGTTAGATCTTAAATATAAAAACAAAACTTCTGATAGGTTGACACTTGTATGTATCGTTTTCGGTTCGGTTTATGTCTCGTTCTGATGTTGAGTGCCAGGAGGGCTATAAGTAGGAGTTATCTTAGTAATAAAAAAAATTAATTGAAGAACAAAGTAATAAAAAAATTTGTGACAGTGCGCCCTCACCACAGCGTAGCTGAAATACCGCTGAATGTGGCGTAAAACAATAATCAATTATACCATAAATGTGATATAAAAATCTGATGTACAATTTCTCTTTTAATAAAAATTCTTGTTTTCGTTTTATATGTTTTTATGTTGTTTCATGTCCACTTATTCCGCTGTACGAAACATATAACGCCTACGGTTCTGAGCTTTTCATCAATTATATAGCGTTGTTGTGGTTGAGCACAAATAAAAATAGTAATCGACACAAGCCCCTTCGGGACTCCAAGAGAAAATAGTCAACGGAAGGAAAACGAATAAAGATATTTTAGTAAACATGTTCCTAATAAAAGAGGAGAGCCCTACGAATTCTTACTGTTTGGGAAGACTTTAAATAAAACAAACCGTTATTATCAAATTTCAGAGTTTGTGTTCTCGTGGGTTTGTCTGGACAGAATACATGTGACTCTATTTACTACAGGTCTTATTGTTGGGATGTTTTTCAACGCCCTCGCAACCGTTAGAAATTCCCATCGTTGTCCGATGGGTAGATATCCCTTTACACAGGCCATTGTGGGTTTGTATGCTCCCTGTTTTTGCTTCATCAACTTCAACTTCGACAGAAATCGCGCCAAATAACCACATACAATAGAATCCTGTTTACAGTGAGTTATCATCAGCCAACCCTATCCCTTGGTCTAAATCTGAAGCCTTAATATAACCCTTTGACCGTCAAAATCAAGGCTCTACACCGAGGGCCCACATATTTTATGCACATAATTTGCTTTGGTTTATTTTGTTTGGGTTTAACGCCATATTTAAGGTGAATTCACTCATATGACGGCGCGGCAGTTTATCGGTAGAAGGAAACCTGGCAAGAAAGACAGAACAGGACAACCACATAGATTTGATTGGGGTTTAACGTCGTACTCAAGGGTATTTCACTTATATGACGACGGACTGTCCACTTCACACTGTTCCTTGCCATATTACGGTGGAAAACCCGGAGAAAACCTCGTAATAACCACTTCCGCGGTTGCCGGAACCACATCGTGTTATTCACTCATATACACTTACATAAACTCGTTCCCGAACGGTAAATTGGAGTAGGATTAGGAAGGGCACACGCTACCACTAAGCCAGATCGGCTTTGTGTTGCCGCTTAGCCCCTTGAGCTCCAGGGCAACATGAAACTACCTCCAAACACACCCAGGTGGCTTTGGGATTCGTCTCAACAAAACTGACTGAGGTTAGTTGAATTTCCGAAATTGTAGGAAAAAATGTTTTCATTTTTCAAAACGAAATCGAAGGCGGTTGAAATGAGCATCGTGTTGCTCTCGTTCTCTTAGAGCTAAGTGAAAACATGGATCCCCGTTGTGGCGTCTCTTTTGCATCTTTTGAGTGTCTGTTTTCGTCATATGAGTGGGATAACCTTAAGTGCGGCATAGTAGCGATCAAATGAAATGTTAGAGCGGATTGTGTGGTCGTTGAGTTGTGTGATATGGCTGGGAAGGCTGATTTGTCCAAAGGAACTTTTCATATTAACGAATATATTTGTTTGAGCATTTTTGATACTGATTGATACGTTAATGAAGGCAAATTCACAATTATTTATTAGTGTTTTCTAATTTGTTAACATTGTCCTTATCTTGTTGGTCGATCGCTGATTGATTGCTGTTTTGTACAACACTTATAGTGTTTCACCTATACGACGGCACTGTTTTTAAACAAAAATCGAGACAATCACAACCATACAATATGAAGAGTTTCGGTTTGTTGGAAAGTTAATCTTCCTTCCACCAGTATTTTCGACATAAAGACAGCATTGCTATTCTTCAAACACAGATATCTGTATTCGTCTTACATATATTAATGTATTTGTTATCTGAGCGCATTATAAATACAAAAGCCTTAACAGGGTTGTTGTAGGCCTGACTTAGTTTTAGATTGCAAACATTTTATGTTAGTTTCATGTTTTTCACCGCAGATGCGTTGATGGAGACGCAGCTTTTCTCACACTTCTAAACAGGCTTAACCACAGCGTCTCTATGTCGAAACTCTGAATGCTTACATCGATATTATTGTTTTACGCGTAAAAATACTTAAGCTTACACAGACGTACATTTGTTGTGGTTAGTGTTTGCAATGGAAAAGAACAATTGTGCAAAAGGTGCCTCGATATACAAAAACCTACAACACGTATTAGGAAATATATGTTACATATAAACCACATAACACCGAATATTTCAGCATCAAACCCACCATAATGTTACTTTAAAACTTTAATGACGTATTCGCACGTGCTGGTGCTCTGTTCTAGAAGCCGGAAGTCTAAGAGAAAATACGAATCGGCGGCGGCAGCAGAATAAAATACATTATTATACAGACGTGAGAATTTTAACTTATCTTAAGACCACGCAGAAAATATCAAAATAAAACATAATGTGTACACAATGTCGTTCGTCAATGATTTCTATTAAGTGCACCTTTTCAGCCTGACCTATAAACACGTAAAACACGTAAAACAAGTAACTATTACTTGGAACAATACGAATAACTTTGTTTGTTTGATAGGTGTTCAACGTCGTACTCACGGGTATTTCTCTTATATGACCACATAGTATCCACTTGACTCGGTTCCTTGCCTATTTAAGGTGGAAAACCGGGAGTATTGATTGATTGATTGGTTAAACCGGGCGGAAACCTCGTAAAAACCACCCCCACGATTGCAGGAGCCACATCACATGACTCACTTATATACCTGAGGGTCGACAGACGGACTCGATCCTGTGAACGGTAAATCGAAGTAGGATCAGTTAGCACACTCGCTAAGCGTTAAGCCACGGGTAATACAACCCAGTGTCCTACACTTGCGAAATATCGTCCATGAGGGATGTTTGGATTGATTGATGTTTTACGCTGAGCTTAAGGGTGTCTCTCTTATATGACGGTGGTGTAGACCAACAATAATCGACACTAACACAACCAAGATGAGAACTGTTTTCATAATGTTGGAAAGTTTATCTTCCTCCAGTGCTAAGTAAAGACCGCATTGCTATTTTTCAAACAAACTGTCCTTAGCAAGAGGGCTTACTGACGTTATGGGGGACTGACGACATTTACCGGTGGATTAAGATTCCGGTATATGGAAGTATATCCGTAGAGGCGAGGGGCAACATAGAATCTATCTGTTTGTGATGCCTTTGTATTACGTCCTGTAAGTGTCCTTTATAAGTCTTGTCTTTTCTCTGTTTGTTACCAGTGGCGTTGAGGGTGGTTTCCTTCCCATATTGTGCTGACACGCTGTCATATAAGTGAAATAACCCTTAGTATGGCTGCTAACCCCAACCAAACAAACTCATTGATTTGAATTGTTCATGAAGTTATATAGTGAACTATATGATATCGAGGTAAGATATATAGTGATACAGACTGAACCTATAGCAGAAGGTTATTTTGTAAAATTATATAGCCCTAAAACAATCCCTGAAAGTTATTCCCTTATCTACCTTGAGCTGGATTAGTGAAGTATAAGATGTATGCTTCTGGCCAGCGACTCTTGTACATTTACAATGAGTCCTGTTTTATAATTTGTGTTAACTCAATGAACTTACACCAATAAAAGAGTCAAGGCGTCTTAAATGGGACTGTACTGAGTGATATACTCTCTATATAGACCACACGAAAGGGCTGCGAATGTATAATACGCATTTTGTTATAATAAAGTACAGTCTAGTCTGGAGCGAACTTGCGGTACGCCACTAGGGTTTGTTATTTTTGGGATAAATATACGTTATGTCTTTCCTTTCAATTTCGTAGTACAGTCGGACGAACTATTTACCTATTTATTTCAAATGTTCATCTTCATCATTAAAATAATCGTATGTCAAACGTGACTACAGCGTTTTCTAGGTCAACACATAATGTGAAGAAATTTCTCTTTGTCTTAAATAATAATATTAACAAATATGTTTCGTTCGAAGAAATATAGTCCATTCAAATAGTTATATGTCCTACGCCGACCACGATCCAAGGAATATCATGGTTCATCACATGTGGCGTAAATGACTAATTAATCAGTCAACCTATCAATCATTTTTACCGCTACACTGAATTAAGTCCTTTATGACCAAGCATAATTTGTCAAACACTTCTTAAGACAATAAACTTTATGAAGTTTGTGGACAGGAGTAGCTATTAGCGGGTTAAGTATCCTACACACTATCAGCGAGTCTGTATTGATTACAGGGAGGTAACTCGTGGTCAGATAATAATTCTTGTCAGAGTGATCTCCCTTCAGCTTTAACCAAAGCAATCTACACGTTTGATAAGCATCTGTCGTTTGTAGTTTAAGACCACCAATAAACTGTCTTACTTTTTATGCAGTATATAGTTGAATTCAGAGAAAAAAAAGTTAAGCATATGTACAAAATATAGGGGAATATCTACACATTGGAAGTCTTACAAAATAAATATACCCTGTCCGGTTTTAGTTTCAAGCCGTTGCTCTTCCAAATACAATTGTCATAGTCAACATGGACACAAACTAAATGTTCCAATGACTAAATTTGGCTTTTTATTTTTTAGTTATTTATGATTACTGTTCAGATTGATAACAGAATATTGAAATAAACCTTACACCCCTGTCCATGCTATAGGGCGGATTGATTGATTTGTGTTTTACACCGTGTTTAAGGGTATTTCTCTTATATGACGGCAACTTATATTTCAACAATAATTATACCCCAGCTACAAAGTACCCAGGGGTATATAGCGCTCCAAATGTCCGTACGTTCTTCCTTCCGTCACACTTTGCTTTCTGGAGCATATCTCGATAACCATTCAATATATTTTTACCCAACTTTATATTTGCATCAATTAGGTTCTTAGTTTGTGCCTTTTACTATTTTTGCATTTCTACAGAGCATACCTAATTTGCATATGGAAATCGTAAAGGTCAAATGTTAATATGTGCAATATGTTTGCTTTCCAGAGCCTATCTAGAGAATCATTCAAGATGTTTTTACAAAACTGTATATCTCCTTCAATCAGGTACTTAGGCAAAAAACATCAGTATAAAAAATATTCTTTCTTTATCGGCTTCAAACCAACATGCGAGTATAGCCCACTTAAGGGTATATATGACAACAACCTAAAACAATAAATAACCGCTTATCCAAAATA
>JAVFBX010105192.1:0-16144 GCA_034783855.1 Mopalia kennerleyi | reverse complement strand
TGTGTATTAAAGAACACATAACTGCAAAGTGGGGGTGAAGTACTGCGGATACCCTTTAAAGTTGTCTATTTCATTTGTCATTAGGCAGGCATATTTTATTGTCTTCACCTTCTTAAGATATTAAACCCTCACTCTGGCTGGGCCCGCGGCCGTGGCGTAGTGGTTAGCGAGCATGCTTTCTAACGCCTACTTCGATTTACTGTTCAGTTCACAGGATCGAGTCTGTCTGTCGACCCTCAGGTATATGAGTGCGTCACAAGATGTGGCTCCAGCAGTCGCGGGGGTGGTTTTTACGATGTTTCCTCTCGGTTTTCCACCATACTAGGGCAAGGAACAGTATGAAGTGGACAATCCGTCATCATATAAATACCCTTGAGTACGACGTTAAACCCCAATCAAACAAACATTCTTCCTAACAACACAGGCCTCATTTAAACACCAATATGACATTAAAATAAACACAGAAATTAAAATTCAATGCAATAATGTTACACAAAAATTCACATTATGGTAAGAAAATACTCTTAAAAAATAATTTTCTTACACACAAATGTCTTTGAGGGTAGGCAGGTCTGCCCATACATGTAGGCTAAGTACAGGGTTAAACCAAAATCATGTGAATCACTTCAATCAGTCTGTAGTATGGTTATAAACAAATTGGTAGTTCTGAGTATTTTTGTGTGCAATGTTCACACATGTAGATCTTACATAGTATAAATGTACCTGGACTCGGTGGTATTGGCCTGATATTGTGCAAATGCCAGGGTTAATCTTTCTGACAAGGAGTTTATTATTCAAGCTGAAAGCCTTTAATGATAGATGAATGTTCTGGTGAGATTAATCATTAATGTTGGCCGTCTCTGTGGAGTAACCTACGTCCATAGCTCCTGTTGGCTGGGCTAAACGCCTCATTATGATTTCACATTGATCTCTCACAGACTGGGAGCCTCCCCTTACCGCTTTCAAGCAATGTTGTTGATTCAATACTAGGTGTGGGTGTGTACTTATAACTAATGAAATTTGATCGTGATTCTGCTAATACCAAACACTTTAGATGTGTGTAGTGTTTATTCTGTATCATAACGACTTGGCAACTGGCAAATTGCAAATGGGACTATGACCAGGGGCTTAGGCAGAAATCAAAAGTATGGTGTCTAAAATGCTCATTTAGCTTCGGATTTTAAGTGACTGGGTGTCCAATCTCCTGCCAGTTAAAGTTTCTTAAAACAGGGTGTCCAATTGATTTGGACGGATGTCTGCCTAAGCCCTTGACTATGACCTGTTTTAGTTCAGAATATAATTCCTGGTTAAAAACTCGGGTAGAAATGGAGACTTGTAAGTTTAATATAAGGTTGTTTACCTGACATTACTTAGAGACTCCCACAGATACATGTGCAGTAGGTCTAAACATTGAAAACATCAAAGTGACCTAACAGGTTTTCATTAATGTATAACATTATACTGTGTCAATTGCCCTGAGTGGCTTGTACATGTAAGACACACTGACCTACATGTACACTTTTGTTTTTGAGCTAATGAAAGTCAAACTGTGATTACATGTTTTTTTAACATGTTAATATCTTATTACATACATGTACATGTATTTTAGCTGTCTTGCTGAAAAATGGAGTACGTAAATATCTTAAGAGCATAATGTTGTCTTGACTACATATATCCACAATATGTGATATAAAAGAACTTGTAAATTTTTATTGGAGACTCGACAAACAGATGAGAATACTTGGCTTAATCCCTCTGTAAGCCCTTAAGCTGTTACGAACATGTTCTGCTTACAACTGTTATTTGTACGGCTTCTCCATGTTGTTCCTTCATAGTCAGAGACAGTGAGCAACAAGGAGCTATGTGCCATGTACAACATGTTAACACATCCTGATTACGACCACTGTGAAATCCGTAGAATAAACCCCTAGCACATTTCTGTCAATCCAACATGTACCTTGTAGAGACAACATTGAGCTTCTAACCCAGGACAGCATGGCCATTCTCCACCACCCACTCCTCAAAAACACGATCTACATTTTCTAGTGTGGCTTTTGAGTCATTTTGCAAACATCTACTAATATTGGAAGAGACCCACACTATCCATTAAACTGTATATAAGATGATATGTGAGATCTGAGCTGAAGAGAAGGAATGAATGTATTGTGAGGAGTTTCACCTGTCTTCTGGCCATTCATGTGGGCTTTCTTCCAAACATTCTTGACCCAACGGATCGATTGCGTTTGGAAGATGGCCAATATTCTTCACCGAATTTATGGGATAGTTTAAGGAAGTACACAGTGTAATAGTCAGAATATTTTCTGGCATTACACATGGAAGGGTAATTCCTTTCAGCCACTAGTGGGTGTTTAGTGCCTATTGGTGGGAATGTTCGGGGACATTCCTGTGCTCTGCTGACTGTTCCCAGGCTTCACATTTGGGGCGTTATGTGCTTGTCTTATAAATAGTTTACGCGGGTGGTTGGAGGGAGCTTCATGTTGCCCTGGTGCTCTCAGAGCCAAAGGGGAACAGGAAGCCGATCTGTTTGTGGTGTCTGTATTGTGTCTTGTATTTGTCCCGTCGTGTTCTTGTTTGTTGCCAGTGGTGTCGAGGGTGGTTTCTTTCACCCATTGGGCTGGCACGTCATCATATAAATGAAATACCCTTGACAACGACGTCAAACCCCAATCAAACAAACAAACAAATCTACAATATTGATCCAATTGATTTTTTTCCATGTTATTGTCTCGAATTGCAGCAAGGGTACTAATGTGTAAGTCTCGTCTTACACATGTTGAGCCTTGCAATAAGAAGATGACAAAACAGGTTATTAAAATATTTACTGCTATCTCTATGTTTAGATGACTTCAGACTGGGGAACAACAAATTAGTAGGCTAGTCATAATACGGACCTAAGGATGTTCAACAGGACTTGGTTCCCGGCCCACTCGCAACAGGAGTTGAGAATTTCTGGCGACAAAAAAGATATTTTTGGAAGCGTCATCAGTATAGGGAGCAGCAGGGGACAATTAAGGTAAAACAGTTTCTCAGCTAGCCTATTTGTAGTATTGTTCTACTGCGTTATAACAGGAGTCTAAGTTCCCCCGACTCGCAGTGGTACATGGAAACGCTGTGCCCGAAGTTAATATCTCCACATTAATTATGTGTACCCAAAATTAAGCAAAATACAATTCTGAATGCTGTTATGTCTCCTTCATGCCGAGACTTCAGCGGCCCTGCCCGATGTTGCTTTGCCCAAATTAAGCACATCTATTTGCATACATTTACATGTACATGTATGCTCTTACTGAATGGATATTGTTATTCATCCTGGTGATTTGATTCGATTTGAGTAACAATAAGTCTTGTCAACTGGAATCAATTACTGCGACATCGAGCAAGGTGTAATTATTCTTCAACATTTGTTTATGTAAGCTTATATAGTTTTGGTTAAATATATACATGTAGTTGGGCTCTCTGTGTCAAATGACCCAATACTTCCATTAGTGTTTAGTTATGTTTTTCTCCTCATAATCATAATATTATTATATATAAATACCATTTTGGTTTTCCACCGTATCAAAGCAAGGACCGTGTGAAGTAGACAATCCGGTGTCACTTTCATATAATTGAAATACCCCTGAGACCGACGTTAAACTCCAATCAAACAAACAAAGTTTGTGAGTATACATACCATGCTTAAAGTCTACATACATGTTCATAAGTGGATCGTCTCGACAAAGGAAAGAAATAATTTCTGGCATGTTGAAATTCATAGCCTTTGCAAAGATAACTAAACTCTATTATTCTATATAATATATCTTGAGGAAATTTAAAATATTTTTTCTAACCTCTTTTTTTTTTAAATAGAGAGGACCCTGACAGAATTGATACAAATGAAATTCTATGTAAACTGGATCAGTATCAGGAGAAGAGTTATCTGCCCTTAATCAATACTCGTTGTGAATGTTTCAAAAAGGCTTCACATAGCACACAATCTCCACGCAGAGAAGAAACTTTGAAAGAGATTCTGAGAACGGACTCTGCCACAAGTTCATCATCATCATCAGAGGAAGAGGAGGATGATGGTAACTAATGTCACTTGAGATAATTTTCTATGTTAAAAACTTGGCAGAGATATTTTTTCTATGTAGTGAATTGGCAACTCAACTTGGCAAATTAGTTACTAAGAAACTTGAACACACTTTTGTGTTATCCTTTGAGGACATTTTAAAGTTGTGTGACAAAAACAAGTGGACTTAATTGATTTAAATTTTCATCTCATCAATGGATTAACTGATCCTTGAACTGCAAACCACTGGACATTCCTGGGATCTTAATATAGTGTTATAATCAGGGTGTGAGATTGTCTTGATAGGAATAGCCTTCTTTCTGAATAAGTGGGAGGCTAGTGCATTTAAGCTTCCTGTTGCCCTGGGTCTCTCAAAGCTAAGAGAAACAGGAAGCGGATTTGTTTATAATTAATATTCTGTGTTATGCTGTAACACCAAAATACACAAAATGGTAAGAAAATACTCTTAAACAACACATTTTTTGTACATAAATTTCTTTTTGGGTAGGCAGGCCTGCATAGACATTGAGGTGGAGAAGTTATTCATGTAACGATAAAATTGTCATTGTGCATGTACAAATCAGGTCATATGTGAAGCAGCTCTCTGTTTACTTCTAAAGATTTGGAGGAATTTTAATTGTCAGCTGAGCCAAATACCTCACATTTAATATTTGTATGAACTGGAATCAGGGGCTTAGCCAGAAATCAGAAGTAAAAATGGTCATTTTGCTTCACTTTTCAAATAACTACATGTAGGTGTCCAATTTTTACAGTTTTCCTATCTCGTGCATGTTGAAGTTTCTTAAAACAGGGTGTCCAAACGAGGCAACTGTTCACTTCAGGGTGTCCATTTGGAGGGGTGTCTTCCTAAGCCCTAAATAATTGGAATCCACTGCCAACATGTGGGGGACTTACCCTTCAGCAAATCATAAAACAGTCAACCAACCATTATGGCAACCAACCTACCATATTTGGTCAAGAACCTACTTGATAGGGCAGTTTGTTTGAAGAGTAGTAATTCTGTGACTTTTTACTTAGTACTGGAGGAATATTAGCTTTCTAACAGTATCAAAACACTTCATATGTTGTGGTTGTGCTAGTGTCAATTATTGTTGTAATACACCGGTGTCATTTAAGTGAAATACCCATAAGCACATCATAAAACACCCATCAATCAATCAATCAATCAAGCCATACCTGCTTGGATCAGTTTTGAGCAAAATAATTCTTCTTAACGTACATACATATACCTGTAGTATGATAGAAAATATACATGTATGTAGAACCTGGGATTAGTATAGAGGGATAAGAAACAAAGCATCCCTTCGAATCAGCAATCCATGAATGTGTTACTCGGCTAGCATGTTCCTACGACAACCACACATTGTCCCATTCTATCGGGTAACAGAGATTACACAAGTAATATTGAAAATCAGAAAGTTAAGTAGCATATTCAGTTATAAAATGCAAATGAAAGGTCGCTTAAAAAGGGATGTAGAGTTGAATTTAAGCATGATTGTACGCCTACTCATCTGTTCATGATAAAAGCGATACAGCCAAGATGGCGGCTCCACTGTTTGCTTTGTGTTGCGAAAGTAATGGGTTTTGTGAACGTAAAGGCTATGAACCCACACAACGATCATGTTTATTAGAAATGGGTTTCTTTCGAAAGGATATTATTTTAACTAGTCCTTGTTATGAAATGACAACAAATGATGTGCTTACCTATACAAAAAATAGCCTTAAAAGTAAGGGATTATATGCATAACTTGCTAGCGGAGTAACACATTTACGGATCGCTGATTCAAAGGGAACTACGATGTTTCTTATCCCTCTAGTCTCATCCTAGGTAGAACTGAACAAATGAATGTGTAGGTTGTCCATGACACAATTCAAGATTAAGGTCTTTTTAGAAAGTTGTCTCTGGGAGTTTAACTAGAACATTTATAAGATGATTAATTTGGTTTTAATTACTCTACATCCCTGTGCCAGTGTGATTGCTTTTTTAGAAATTAATGTCATCACATGTACAAATCCTATTTTGCTCCGGTTCACGGTAACGGGCCCGTCTGTCGACCATCAGGTATATAAGTGAGTCACAGGATGTGGCTCCAGCAATTGCAGGGGTGGCTTTTACGAGGTAAAGTGTGAAATGGACAATCCGCCTTCATATAAATGAAATACCCTTGCATAAGACGTAAAACCCCAGTCAAACAAACAAACAAACCTTTTTGCTCCTGTTATTTTAGATCTCACTCTAGAGTATGTGTTGGATAAATTGGATGCTCAGAGACGGAAGAGCTGTGTTAAGTCACAGAAGAGAGCATTGATCAATCTGATTAAGTCTTATAAAGGCCAGGAGATACTGCAGCCTCAACGTATTGACAAGGTAACGATAATATATTATTATACTGGAGGTATATCCAGGAGTTATAAGGCCCGTGCCCCATGTCTGAACAACCTCGGCCATTTCCGTTCTGTAAATAATCTCTGATGGAGAGATCATTTCAATGGTGGTGGTTATAATATTAAATATTCATTAGCTACACCCATTGACCTATATGTAGGTCAGTGGCTTCACCGCTCTCCCCTGTTTGGAGTTTGCCCTGACCCCATGTCGTTTGTTGTACTCTGTTGATATGATGTCATCGGAGCTACACGTACATCATTATTAAAATACTTCCAGCGGATGAAATTTGAATTAATTGCAGCAAGGCGTACATAAAAAAGGAACAGGGTTTTGTTTTAATGAGATTTTACCTGTGAAACAGGCTTGTTTGATGTGTTTTTTTTTTAAATAAATCTGCGAAGTAATTGGTTGATTTCCACGCATGCGCACAAAACATCCTGCGAACATTACACATTTTCGGGTAATATTATTGCTTCCATTCACTTCCGAGATAACTGCAACGAGACAGAAAGTGTCGAAGGATGTTCCTGAATGGCCCGCCGTCTTGGCTCAGTGGTTAGTGTGTCAGACTACTAAACCTATTAACTGTCAAATTTCTCACAAACACATCGTAAGGTCACAAAAGATACATACTTTCTTCTCTAACCGTGCGTTTCACTCTGCCAAGGTATGGTGGCTTGACTTTCCAGGAGTGTGTATTGGTCCAGCATTGTACAGTGTTAATATTGAATAATGTACATAATGTTTAAATAGTCAATATTTAGCAAACCAATCTGTTTGTGATGTCTTTGTATTGTGTCTCATGATTGTCCTTTGTTGTCATTGTGTTTTGCAAGTGACTTCCAAATGCACAACGTTAATTGATGTTAAAACCCCAAACTAAATGCTTTGATTTGAATAGTAAAACCGGTCCATAAAAATCTGTGACTGAGCCTTAATGTTATTCCTATCTATTGCCACACAACAAAAGACAGCAGATTTCATGGTTGTGTTATTGTGGATATTTACTGCCGGAGTATATCCATGTGTATTTACGCTACCGACATATAAGTGGAATGACCTTAAAGCAAGGTGTTAAACACCACACAATCAGTCAAGTGTAGGAAATGCCCACAACCTTAAATTGTCTTTTTTTCTTCACAGCTAATAGCTTATCTTCACACTGAAGACCTGGTGATGAAGGAAGCTGGTTTGGTGTTGTTGCTGCAGTGTTGTAACCGTGGTGATAACGTTCGGATATTAATAGAACATGATGTACTCAATGACCTAGAATTGATCATCACATCACGTATATGCCGACCAGTTCATCATATTGCCCTGGATGTATGGGGGAAAGTAAGGACATCTTATTTTCTGTAAATGACAGTTGCCCTCTGACCTTATAAGGACAACACAAAGTCTAATCTTGTGCTTACATGTGCTTGGTCTGTAAATTTGTGCCATGTTTTGAGGCAGTTGGTGTTGCCATGCCAAAGGTGTCATGTTGCCATGCATGTCAGAGATGTCAAAGGTGAAATCTTTGACCTCTTGGATTGTTCAATTCATACTGTTACTTGCTTAAATACATTGGAAAACTGATAGCAATCACCATTAAAAGAACTCTGAAGCCCAGTAATTGCTGGAGACGCATCATGGGACTCCTATTGGATTAAAACATTAAATGAACACATAAATGATTCCATCTTTTGACATAATTTTGCGCAATGCACTTTATAAATTTAATAAAAACAGTTATATAGTGGTCTGTTTGTCTTTTATCCATTTGTCTGTTTACAAGTTTGATTTGTTTCACTGAGCGGTTATTTGTTGGCTAAGCTGCCAAATGTAATACGAAACAATAGCTTGGAATATGCTTACTAAATTGGATTTGAATGAGATTAGCAGTTTTGTGGTTAAGCAAGCCAAGCTTGCCTGAACTGGCAAATGGACCATCTTGGTTTCTTTAAGGCTTATTAAGTTTAACCTGGGAGGCTGGGACACAGTAAAGAGGGATAAGAAGCACTATTAATTTTGTCCCAGTCTATTCGAAAATCTCATTCTTTCTGTTCACTAAATTGGCCAGCTTGCTTTAAATTTCTCCATACAGTGACTATAGTGGGTGGTGAGAGGGAGCTTCATGTTGCCCTGATGATCTGGAAGCCGATCTGTTTGTGGTGTCTGTATTGCGTCGCCGTCCTGTTATTGTCCAGGTGTATGAGTGAGTCACACGATGTCGCTCCGGCAATCGCTGGGGTGGTTTTAAAAGGTTTCCTTCCGAGTTTCCACCGTTACTAGGCGAGGAACAAAGTGAAGTGAACAATCCGTTTTCATATAAGTGAAATACGCTTGTCATTCTTTTTTTTAAGATCATTGAGCACAACTCATTGAGAGATAAATGGTGGGAGCAAATCCAAAGCCTCCTTCCAAAGCTCTGGAGTAAACTGACCAATGAAAAACAAGTTGACATCAAAGTCTCAGTTTTGAAGATTTTGAAAACTTTATCCAGCAATGAAGAGGGAGCCTCGCTTGTATCTAATCAGGGAATGCCAACTCTCCTATCAATTGAAGATAAAAACTCTGATGTCAAGGTATGGTCTACCCGTTCATATACTTTATGTTGTTGTTGTTGATATGAACTCTAGGTCATGCCAGAGGTCGTTTGGCACAAGTACAATATTCCATGGTCTGAAATTCAAGAAATCCTTGACAAACAAGACGTGAATTCTGATAAATTTTTTAGTTTCTTTTGTCACACTTGGTCAACTTGTCAAAGTTTGTTAAAAGATAGATTATGTTTGACCTTGGCCAGTGGATTTGTTCAAAAGAGAAATCAGGCTTGAACCACTTTACATTGGCCACTGGGATTTGTTGGAAAGATAGATGAGCTTAACCTTGGACCTTGGGTTTCAGGAGTTTTTTTTCACATGAAAAAACAGTCTGAATTTTGGCCTCTAAATTTGACTATCCAATACAGCACAAGATTTGAAGTTAGCGTAAATAAGGCATTATAATTGAAATGCTTATCAAATTAACTTATATGTACCCTGTATCTGCCATTATTCCAGTTGCTCTTCAGTTCCAGATTAAAATAAAAACCTATGATTTTGTTTTAGGAGTGCTGTGCTGAGGTGTTGACTGGTTTAGTTTGTCATGGAGATCCTGTTAAAGTTGGTAACCTTGACAACAATGGAATAACTATTAGTGCTAACCTTTTAAAAGAAGGCCCATGGTGAGTATATTATGTATTTGTGGTCTGCTTTTTGTTTTACTGGGGCCTGAGGTCATGGCTCATGAGTTCTAGTCCATCTGTGGACCATCAAAGAATGTCACTCCAGTAATTACTGGGGTGGTTTACAAGGGTCCCTCATGATTTTCCACCGCATTTAAACAAGGAACAGTGAAAAATGGAAAATCTGTTGTCATATAAGTGAAATACCTTTCAGTACGACCCCAATCAAACCAAGTTTGTTCAACCGGGGCTGGTTGCTGGATTTAATCTGGTGTTAGTTGTGTAGGTTGTAGGTTGTCAATTAATAGTTTTACGTATTTTTGTACAAATTTTTTTGTTATTTGAACTGAAATTTTGTAGGTACATATGCATAGAATTTTGTCTATTTTTATTTTTTAATTCTTGACCATAAGTCATTCAATTTGTAACACCATGGTTATAGAGAAAACAATGTAGTTCAATTGTTTGTATTTGTCATGATTGTAGCCCAAGGATTATTGTACATGTATTACAATAAAAGAATCTTTTGGTTGGACACTTAAGTATAATGGGAGGTAACTCTTACTGGCTTGTGGGTTTCTCTCTGCCACAATGTGATTTCCCTCTTGTCTCGCCGGCTGTTGGTGGAAGGATTAATAGTGCATTTGCCATTATTACGCGGACCCATAATGTGGAACTAGTCTATCGACATAGTTTATTTGAAGATATCGGCCTCGTTGTAATAGATACATATGTAAATGATAACAAGGAGTCACAAAACAAACTTAGCTTACTTAATACTGAATTACTATGACAACCAGTAGTAAAGACATAGTGTTACCATGTCGGTTACGCTCAATGTAGGCTACGATTGCTTTGTGAAACGAACCCCTGTCCTTTAGCAGGTACAGCTATTGGGTATGACCTGGAATGTGAACATTAGTGATTGTCGCATGTTTGCCCAGTAACTACCATCATAGCCTGCTAGCAGTCCGTCCACTTTCAATGAAAGGTGCCAACTTCACCTTGTTGCCTTAGTGCTTTCAGAGTTAAGGGGCAACATGAAGCCGATCTGTTTGTGATATCTTTGTATGATGTCCGGTGTTTGTCCTGTTTTGTCTTTGTATGTTGGCAGTGATGTCCAGGGTTGGTTCCTTCACCCATTGAGCTGGTACGCTGCCATGTGATAGAAATAACCTAAAGTACGAGTATACCATAACCAAACAAACAACAAACCACGGGAAAATTGTGTAATTTTTTTTCGTTTTCCAGTGGTCCTCAACTGCAGTCATTGAAGCTGTTATCAAGTATCTGTGAGACCTCTGCAGGTCATTCAGACATTGTCAACAACAACATCATCCCTCTTCTTCTCTCAGCTATGCGTGACAGTAACTGTAGGTGAGCAACAAATGATTTACTGGGTTTTTCTATCATTTCGGACATTCTAATTAGCGGACAGTCTCATAGGGGCAAGAGGAATAAACTGAAAAAGACCCCTATCTGTCCGAAATTTACCACTCTCACTGTGAACAGTTGAGCCAGGCAGTGGTAATATCTGACGGACCACAAAAGGGGGGGGGGGGGGAGGGAGTTATATCGTAAGCTTTGGTTGTAGGACTGGTCCTGCTCCCCAGAGACCCAATTGTGGGTGGTTGGAGGGAGCTTCATGTTGCCCTGGTGCTCTCAGAGATAAAGGGGAACAGGAAGCCTTTCTTTTTGTGGTATCTGTATTGCGTCCTATTTTTGTCACGTCCTGTCTTTGTTTGGTGCCAGTGGTGTTGAGGGTGGTTTCTTTCACCCATTGGTCTGGCAAGTCGTCATATAAGTGAAATACCCTTGAGTGCGACGTTAAACCTCAATCAAACAAACAAACAGAGACCATGTTCGAATGGTGGTCAGGTTGAGGCAAGCAAAATTGTCTTTGTTTGGTAAAACTACAACCTAAAATATGATATGACCATAAAACTTTTCTTTTGTTTTTATTTTTAGAAAAGTGAAAAGTGAATCAGCTGGAGTCTTAGGCGGTATCCTAGCAACACGCAAACCTGGAAAGGTCAAGGACATATTGAACCAAATATCAGAGTATTTTGACCTCTGTAATGGGGAATCTGGCAAAGAAGTGTTGAATCACAGAGGATATTCCACCTTACAAACCATCTACCCTGTTAAAATTAAAAAAGAAACACCTGGTGCCTTGGACAGGGCTTTGGAAAAACTGGTTAAAATGGCTGTGGATCTCATGTGCCAAGAAGGTAAATTCAAAAATGATAGAAGCCCAAATAATGCCAATGTTAAACTATTTAGATTATGTCTGTAATAAAATGAAGCCGCAAGGTTGAAGAGGGTCCTAATAGTGGTCTGAGGAATTGTGAATAAGAACCTGGGCCCGTATTCATAAGCTACTTAAGAATTTCTTAAAGTTAAGAAAAACTTAGCGAATTTTCAAACATCTTTTTAAATACCTAAACACCATTTTGCGTAATTTTGTATGATCCGAAACGAAAGATTATAAGTAAAAAATTTTAAATATCAACATAATTATTTCACATTTAACTATTTTCATGGATGAAATTTGGCTAAATAATTCTTATATTTAAGAAATACTTAAGTAGCTTTATGAATACGAGCCCTGCAAATACATGTATATTCTATAAACTCCGCTGATATATAGTACAGAGCGGAAATCACCCACTGATAAATGCAATTACAATGCTGGTTCATTGTAGTCATACATGTAACTGTGTCCTCTTTTCTAGTCTATTTGTGTGACTTCGTTTGAACATATTCTAGTTCAAGAATTTTGCAGGTTGAACCATCTGGGAATAGATCCACAACCCTTTCGAGTTAGGGACCAGCTCGCCAGAAAGAAATGCTGGCCACATAGAACTCACCATCAATGGATGATTGGAAATTCTTGTCTATTATACTATTCATTTCGCCTAGTACTGTTAATTCCTGTAGTTGATTGGCTGTCTGTTGTTATACATTGTCCATGGTTCTTCATATTTTCAAAAACTTTTTGACATAAACTGTGAAAACTAGATGCAACTTCAAGCTACATCGACTTGTTGTATACAGCAGTTGATCTATCTGTCAACTGTATTTAATTTGATAAATAAAAACTTATTTCAATTTCTCTGTGCTTGAGTAAAATTTAAAAAAAATTTTGAATTTCAACATTTAAAATTCAAATTAGGCTTCAGGAAGTGTTAAATTATTAAAATTGCACCACAAACAACACCACCCAGACAGCCTTACTCACCTGGTTCTAACTCAGAGGTAATGGGGGTTCACCGCTGTGGCGTAGTGGTTAGCTACAATGTAGTGCGCTCCGGCAATCACGGGGGTGGTTTTTACAAGGTTTCCTCTCGGTTTTCCTCGATAATAGGGCAAGGAACAGTGGGAAGTGGATAATCCGTGGTCATGTAATAAAATACCATTGAGTACGATGTTAGACCCTAATCAAACAAACAAACAGAGGTAATGTACATGCAACTGGCGAGCCAAGGACTGCTCAAGGGAGCTTCCTATTGTCTTGGTGCTCTTGGACCTAAGGGGAGCTCAAAGCTGATCTGTTGGAGCGTCTTTGTTTTTGCATCTTGTGATTGTCATATATTGTGTCTTGTGATTGTTGAGTCTTGCGTTTGTTGCTAGTAAAGTTACGGGTCATTTGGGCTCATTGCATTGGCTCGCCATCATTTTATTAAGATGAGCTTAATGGCTTACGGCTGTTAATTGATCGCTGGTTACACGAGCGTACCCCCCCATCCCTCATTATCAATACTGCACAATTTTTTAAAGGACATGAAAATCAATCATATCAATCATATTATTGTACATGTATGGCCAGTGTCCCTCCGTCAAGTGTCGATGCGAATGACCCCCATTCATGTCTGGAGCAGAACTAAAAAACTATTATGCCATCTTTATAAAACTAGGTAGGGACTGCCATATTCATCATCATGTAGGCATTCGTTTTGCTATTATGGATTAACCATTTTTTTTTTTTCTTCTATCTGCCAGGTCAGCCCTAATCCGTTCATGGAGTGCTTCAAAAACTGTTTAGGTCTATCTTCCTTTAACTTGTTAAACACATTCCCCACCAACTATAGTTGTACCTTTTCATATTATGGATTTGCATTTTCAAGGAAACAAAGTTGAACTTACTCATAAACAGAAGCCCATGCTCCCTCCGAACCAACACTTTAAAACTGAATCTGCTCTTTAAATCAGAATTTCAATGAAATTTTTAATATTCTTATTTTTTTGCATGCTTCCTTAGAAGAAGACTTGTTGCCTACCATGGTGGTTATCATGTACATTTAGGGTCTTTATGGCACCCCATGAGGGCGTTTGTGGGTTTACTTGAACTCTGTGTTTATTATGTTTCTGTTGATGTATAGGTGATATTGATCGTAACGGATTTGGTCGGCCGGTCTCTATTGGTCTGAATCCAATGGTGGATAAAGGACCGACACGTTTACAAGCCATCAGCTATACGATAGCCATGCTTCAGGCAGTTTGTTGTTTGCCCTGGGCTAAATACCCCACCCCACCTCCAGCAAATAGCTCTTCACTATCACCTGATGCTGATGCTCTAACAGACCCTGAAAGTATAAGGTAAGTTTCAATATATGAATGTCAATGTCCAAATATCAAGTATCATATAATCATACATATCTGCATTTTTGTAATGAATGATAGTCCAGTTTAATCCTTGGGGATAGAATAAATCAAATAAAATACTTTTAGTTTAATTCTTTTATAAAATAAAATACTTCTGAATAAAATAAAATAGTGTAAAAAACATCATTCGATTTCCCTCCACATCCCACCCAATGTTATCCAATACATAATTTTTGTTCTTTTCACAGGCTGATGTTATCACGCGTTAAACCTCAGTTATCTCAGACAGTATGGGAGGGAGCAGGAACATGCCTAGTTGATCTACTTAATGTGTACTCAAGAGTATTTCAAGTGAAGAATACTCAGTTTATTACTGGAGAAACAGCCTCACTTATCAGTACAGGTCAGAAAATAACAAAACGTGGCTTGTGCTTATCTGAGGTATTCGGTGAAAAAGGTGCAACATTGATAATGTCCCTTTTGAACGTTTTGTTGATATTTGCTGTCTGCTCTTGTGGAAAAGTTGAGAATCCAGTGGAGGACAAAATAGAAAGTTTTAAGTCTGAAAATTCTTCAGATAAGTTTGTTGGAAAGAGCACTGATAAAATGCCATCTCGGCCCAAAAGTGCAAAAGATGACCTAATGAAGGCACAACAGCAAGTTTTGAAGGAGGATAGCTGTCATCTGTCAGCCAGCCAGCCAACCAGTATCACTGTTACATCTGATGATGTTGGGAAAGACCAATCAGACAAGACCTTTCAAGAAACCCAACCAACTGTTAATAAAGCTTCCACATCTCTTCGTTTTAAAAGTGGATTTTCAAATAAAATACAACAAAAAATTCCACGTTCTCGCCCATGGTCAGCTAAGGATCAAGCAGGCGTCAATAAGAGTCCCCAAGAATTTCAAAATCAGAACGAGGCTGAGGCAGTTAAACGTATAATGAGAAAGTCCTTATTTGAAGCTGGAATTTTCGAGGCCATAACTCCGTTCCTGATGTGTTCAGATGTCACTTATAAGGTAATACAATACATATGGAATTCATGTAGGTCTGGTTGTTAAATTATGGTTAAATGCCATACTTTTAGTTATTTCACTCATATGACCTGATTTAACTGATTTTGTGTTTATAAAAGTACTATAAAGATACTGATAAAAAACAATTCTCATAATTATGCATGTACATATAATACTAAAATGTAATTTTACACATTGTCAGAAATGTGTTTTCAGATTTCTATTTATCCTAATGACACTGGGGTGGTGATTGGGGGGAGGAGGGGTGAGGGGGTTCTAATTATTAAAGTATTGCACTTTTTACATATACAAGGTTCTACAATCCTGGAAAGAATTGTGGAAATTCCTGAAGGAAATATCACACTCACTTTTCTTGCACTGAGATTTAGTATATATAGGGAGACGGCTCGTAAGTTGAAAGAAGGTTTTCCCAATCCCTATTGATGATTTGTGTCAATAAAAAAAAAATTAAAACAAACTTCCTGAAAAAACATGCAGTTAATACTGTTTAAAAATTCCTGGGGCCGGTTATTTAATTTAATCCACTGTTTAGTGATGTGATGCCATGTTGAAGACCTATCTCTAATCTGCTGTTAACTATTTAATCCGGTTTTAGCCACTAACATTCTATGGCCCCTGGAGAGTAACAACGTTGTTCACAATGAAGTAGATATGAGAGAGTCACATGATGTGGCACCTGCAATTGAGGGGGTGGTTTTTAAGAGATTTCCTCCCAGTAAATTACACTGTAATAAAGCAAGGAACAGTGTAAAGTGGGCAATCTTTTGTCATATAAGTGAAATACCCTTGAGTACGACGTTAAACCCCAATC